>JAGDQP010057149.1:0-12800 GCA_022664845.1 Lepisma saccharinum | reverse complement strand
GTTCCTTGGTGACAGCATGTAACAGGAACAAAGGAACTTGGCGCGAGGTGGCAAGGTTCATGATCCTCAAGCTATAAGGGTGGTGGGGATCCTAAAACCCACTACGTCCACCGCCACCAACCCTAAGGCTGTTGCCAGCTCGCGCCAAGTTCCTTTGTTCCTGTTACATGCTGTCACCAAGGAACTTGGCTCATCCGTCTCCCATTTCACACCTTTTTAGGGCTAAAGAACTTGGCTCCATTTTTGCACCTCTGGTGTTTCTGTTCGGATTTATTATTTAATAATTGTTTTTGCATTACTCGGCCAGACGATTCTACCAAATAGAGGCTACTGAAAGCTAGGATGTATATAAATACACTAGGGCTGGATGAACACCGAGCGAAGCGAGGCAATTTTCGTCAGTAGCTGTACCACAGAACATTTGGGAGTACAAAATACCAATTTTATACTCCCAATTTCTGCGGAACTGTTTTTACAGTGGACGTGGACGTTACTTTATCTTCCCAGTACTTCCTCGCAAACAGGGTATTCTCATATTTAGATATAGTTACACACAGTAGAATTTCTTTAAAAAGGATGTTTAAATAACCTGAGTACAAATGGTAAAAAAAATATCGTGTACAAGAGTAAATTTCTTGAGTAGCTAAAATATTTTTTTTCAATGACGTTATAAAACTTTAGACGTAAACCTTGCACTAATGCCTGCTGCTAAAAACCTGCATAAAGTTCATTTCTTTTGAAATAACAGACATCTGCAAACATTGCTATTTATTTCTTCTCGCCTGCAACCATCACTTGGAAATAGCTTTGCTGTTTCCAATAGCGACGTTCGACTTGTCTTCAGAAAGCCTTTCACCGCGAACGCCACCTAACGCACACAATGATCACTTTGTGATAATATAGTTCGTATTTTTCCTCGCTAAATGGCACACCATGTTCACAAATGTGATACCCTCTATGGAGGATTCGTGTACTACATTACAACATTCTCTGTGCTACGCGAGTCCGATGATTGATTTTTGAAAACAAATTATATTTTTTGTTTAGACATTATTTTCGTGAATGAGTGAATAAAAATTAATTTCTTGAGTAGAACTCAGAATTCGTGGATGCAAAATGTCCGAATTTGGAGAATTTGAAAGCACATTTTCACAAAAAGTTAACAACTTTCTATCTACCTCATGCACAATTCGTGAAATTCTACCTTCCTATTTATAGTATGCCTGAGCTGTAGTCACATAATGCACTACAGTATAAATCCCGCTAACACACTTCACCACGAAGATTCTTACAGAATCTTCGTTGCCATCTTTTTTCAGATAAATTTCCCGCATTTCTCAAGAACAACTGAAAATGTTCAAATGAAATTTTTCAGAGTTTACCAGATTTGCAATAAGTGTTCAAAATTGTATTCACAACCTTAAGATGTATAAAAGCGTTCTATATACTAATTAGCGTACAATTGTACTTTCGTTCTCTAAGCATCCCATCTAGAATAGATCACAAGCTTGTATCTGATATCAAACTGTGGACCAGAAGATATCTTTAGTCCTCCAGGAAGATTGTGTCACTTTTTGTGAAAGATTTCTTGTAAATATACATTATACTCTGTGGATACTCCCCCGCCCCGGACGAGAAATTACCATATTCAGTACATTATTGACGGATCTGATTTCGAAGATCTAGAGACGCTAAGCCCAGTTAAAGATGACTTAAATGAACTATTTAAGCTAACTCAATCTTACCTAACCTTCACTCTTTTGAACGATTCGGGGGAGTTTGCAAAGAGTAGCCGAAAACATATTAAAAAATTAAAGAAAGAAATATATCTACGAAAGATTTTATATTTGAGGGTATTTTGTTTTACTAATGAATCCAATAACTAGATATTTCTGTTTCACATACAATTTCAGAAATATGACAATATTTGTGATTTAATGTTTACATCTCGTGCACAAAAAGTCCAACAAAAATGTTATAAATATAACATTCAATTCTTCAAAGCAAATATATGGAGAAAATAGGTACAAAAATTAAAGTATAGCTATAAAAGAAAAAAAAATCAAGTTAATATAGAACTATTTTATGGAAGGACCCAACGGACTATCCAATCGAGTTGATGGAAGGCACTCATAAACTTGTTGGAGTAGTGACATTATCTTTTCCCAACCATCCCATTCTTCAATCATGTATATCACTCTTTCTTTTTGATCAAGTTCTTTGCAGCAGATAAAATTTTGCAAATTCCTTGCAAAATGTCAAACGATTTCATCCTTGAGCGTAAGTAAATCGCAATATGGTCTCAATATATTTTGCTGACATAAAACGACAATTTGTAGTGTTGTTCCGCATTTTGTTGTATTGATCACAACATGAGCGGCTTGTAGTTTGATCATTTGATTTGTGTTTTCTAAATTTTTTATTACTTCTGGCAGGATATCTGTATCTAGAATGTCTTGAATATGATCTTTTGCTCTTGCTATGTTTCCAATAACCGCAATTGCGTAAAGTTTAACATTTCTATCTGGGTGCTTAAGTAATATTTCCAAGTCTGGAATGAAACCTGATTGAAGTACTAATATATTTCTCTGTTCAGTGCTGCCTAATGAAATATTAGTCAACAGTAGCAGTGCTGGTTTGAGGAGACTCACATCATTAGTGCCGATCAGTTTCAATCTAGGGAGTATTATCAGCATTGATTACTCTTTGGATCCCGTCCTCCTGCTTCATAAATAAAAGAATTAAGGCAATCACCACACAAATGGATGAGTGTAATCCAGCGTCTGGTAAAGAAAGCTTAATTTAAAGCTTTGCGGAATGTAATCTTCAACAGTGTTTCCTTGTGGTTGTCAATCATCTGAAGGAGTCTATTGATTCAATTCAAGCACTGTAAAAAAGTCTCTTTCTCCATAAAAATCTGCATCGTTTCTTCTTCAAAATCTGTTGGACGTAATGTAGTAGCAAGTTCTCTAATACAAGATTCGATCTGGTCATCAGTAGAAGAAGCGGGAGTCTCGCCATCAAAAAGAGCTTTGATTCCATTGAAGACAATTCTTATATATGTTAACTCAAAATCTGTTTTAAGTAAAGTTTGAATTTTTGTAAACATGGACAACCCCCTGAGTTAACTTATTGTCAAGTTAATTAAAAATCTGCAACATGTTTTCCTTGTGTATAAGAATGTTTTTCACCATTTTACTAAAGGCAATTTGTTCGTTTTGAAGTAGGAAAACCGGACACCGTATAACTGTTTGTCGGTATCTTCGGTGATCCAGATATGATCCAAACATCGTTGGAATTAGGTCAAAACTTGTAATTTGATTTTGTTCTTTTTTTTTCTGTGGACTGTAGTAAATTTGCTCGTAATCATAGCAAGACAAGACGTATTACCATGGGAACAGAATTAATTTTACAAATTACCAATTGTTAAATCAATTATTAAGCAGGGATGAAACAAATTTAAAATTCATTTGTTTGTTGTAACACGTGTTCCAAGACAATATATTGCAGAGGTAAGCTACAAATTCTAACAATCACCCACAGGGATTTTCGGAAGGGAAAAGGGCTCGACTTTAGATATTCCCGCGGAGCATTTGAAACAGTGAAGGTTAGGTTATGTTAGATTGGATTGGGTTGAATTATATTTGTTCGTTTAAGTCCTCTTTATTTGGGCTTAACGTCTCTAGTCCTTAGAAATCAGATCCGACATAATGTACTAAATATGATGCCTTCTCGTTCGGGGAAGTATCCAAAGAGCACCCGGGAAAATCCTTGGGAAAAACTAGTGTCGAGAAAATGAAACATTACTGAATTGAAGTAAAAAAAAAAAAATGGCCGTGGACTTCGGAATGATATTGGAGAGTGTAATGCAGTGTTCGATATGTAGTGGGTGGTGGTTGTGATTTTCGTCTCTCTGCAAAATTCTTCTTTGGCTCTGTTTTCTAAAATATCTCTCAAGCCTGGGATATGAATAGATATAAAATACAATAATATTCTATATTCTGAGAAAATTTCGCCCTCTCGGGAAATTGTACAAATCGAACACTGACTAAAAGTAACCCGGTGTAAGCTCTGCCATGTTTAAGATAACTATGAAAGGAATGGAATGATATGATCTCAATTTCAGATATTTTGGAACTTGTTGGTATTTTCCCTGCACCCTGTATATTACTTCGTTTCTAGACGTTCTTGCGGTGCTCTTTCGCTCATACTTATCAGATCCTTAATTAGAAAGTAGTATAGCTTATGGTTCCTTGCTTAGCTGGGGATTCCATAGTGATTCCGTACCAATGCAGACCATAACCACAAAAGTAATACTGCATTACCACACTGCCATGTATCAGCAATGTTGTCAATTACCAGGCGGGACCGGGGAATAGGAAAGCAAAATCGACGAAGGAGCCTTCATAGAACTAAAATAAGGTTCAATCCGTGATATTAGTATCGAATTCAAGCCTTTACTTCAGAAATAGTCTTCGTTAAATAAGAGCAATAGTAAAAGTCACTCTCAATATGCCTTCATAATCCAGTAGTTAGAGCGACGAGCTACAAATGACGAAAGCGAAAAGTTGCAGGCACGAACCCCATCGCGGACAGTTGGAGAATTTACAAACACGATAATGAATCATCATGGAAGTATAAAGGGATTCCAACTAAATTATATTTTTCTATATACTAATAGACAGCAACCATTGTCCATTTTCTATTTGGCCCACCGAAGATTTCCTGATGAGAATTGTCCCCTAGACATTCTCACAAATGTCTTACAAGCATCCTCTGGGCAAAGATGGGGTATGACATGAGATCCCTTGGATGCCCATGGGATATATGCGAGATATATAATGTACTATAACGGCCCTTTGAAATCCCATATATCCCAATCATGTCCTGCGGGCTTCCCATGGAAATCGAATTTCCGGGACCAAGGCGGACATTTGGACGTCCCGTGAATGTCCTAGGGAAGACCCATGGAATCAATGGGATGTTCCTTGAATGTCCTTGAGCTATCTGGGTAGTTATTTGTAGCTCCTCATTGTCAACCATTAATACTTTGTAGTAGCGATAACAGTTGGCAACACTGACATGTATGACCCTATCACCAGCTTTTACGGTTTCCAAATTCCAATTTGCAGCCTAAGGAATAAATACCATAACAGTAAGATTGAAGTTAGATTAGGTTAGACATTGCGAAACTGATGATTTAATGTGGAATGACTTTAAATACTCCTCCGGATGCCATAATGAGCTGGTGTAATCTAACTTAACATTAAATCAAATTCAAGACGACTTATAGTTATTTACTTTTATTCAACTTCAGAACTAGTTGGAAATAAGCTTACATTAGAGCTAAGCTAACCAACGAATAGAATACTTTAAACTTATTCCTGTATACCTTTGTTGTAAACCAGATTGAGTATAGTTTACAACTTGTAGTGATTTGAATTATCCAGACTGACTGCAGATTTGGTAATATTCAGAATCTGTTTGTTTATATATCACTGATTTCAGGTTAGATTAGTTTAAATTTGAAATAGTAAACTTATTGCTTACGTATAAGTTAAGCTCGAACTACAAGATGCAAGCTATACTCAAGCCTAGGGATTCCGCGAGGATTTTCAGTTTGGGCGGTAAAGTAAAAATTAGGAGGGTGAAAGTAGAGTTTCTATCGAAGTTTTTACCGTAAAAATTTTTAATTTAGGGGGGTGCTCGCGAGGATTTGGGGGGTAAAAACCCTCGTAGGGACGGTCTGGCGGAATCACTGCTCAAGCCCTACATGTTTCTATTTTCTCATGTGGAAATTCGCTTGGCTCTTGAGATTTTCAAGCCTGTAAAATTATTAGTATTATAAACTGTTAATTTATCCGATACCTTATTAATTAATCGCAATAAATGCTACTCGCAGAGAACTACAGTGTTAACATGTCCTTTGTGGAGACAATATAGGCTCTAGAATGGCTTCATGAGGATCCCAATCAGTTTTTTGAAATGTTATGAACAGAGAAGTTCAACGTAATAAAATATAAATTTGTCTCACATGTGAAATAAACACAGAAACATTGACAGCCGCCGTGCCGTGACTCGAATCCGGATTTTCCAGTTGGGATGTTGTCCGTTACACCACCATGGCACGACCAATTATCTCATTGCTGGTTACGAAGTCCAGTCACTCCACTACAGGCGGAAATTTTTGCAATCGTGCAGTGCGAAAGAATGCAAGGTTCAGTTCCGGTCCCGGATAGTCCCGGACCGGGTCGAGTCCCAGTCGCGGCAGCTGTCAGATTTTTTTCTGTCAGATTCATTTCAACATTTTACCATACCCAATGTTATTTGTGGAAACGTTAATAATATCTTGTATTACATTTGTTTGCTTGCATACGTGGATTCGTGTATCTTACCTTTTTCCTCATTGGTGTCTTTGTCTCTAACTTAACATCATTAGGTGAAAGATTTTACAGATAATTTTCAAAGTGGAAATGAGATTTGCGACAAGTGTGCTTGAAAACTGAAAATTTTCCCTTTTCTTTCGTTTGTAGACGTTACACATATTTACGACATTTTGACCTCACATTTTGAATTAGATTCTTTCTTCTCTTATCCGAAGGAAATAATAAGATAAGCTTTCTTCTCTATGAAAACCACAGAAAAACAACGCGCTTTGTTTATCTTTGGTCAAATTGAGATAAAACTGTCATCTGTTTGCTCTTTGAAGGGCCTTTTTTAACAAACTATAATGCATAAAGAGCATAGTCCGTCTATTACAACCATTGAGATCTACGTTAACGATACTGGAGTGACTACTTAGTGTCGGAAGATAGATGCCAGAACAAATATTTAAACTTGTTTGTCTACTTCCAGTCTAATCCAATGTGGAGAAAATGGGTCATCTCTACAATCGGCCGCTAAATTTCTAGTCAGCGCGAAGTTGAAGCCAACTCTCATTTTGCTTACTCTCATTGACCAAAATCAGACTTGGCCTCAGCTCAGCGCTGACTAAAAGTTTAGCGGCTGATTGTAGAACTGACCCTAGCTAAACTTTGTACACCTCTTATTGCTGTGCGGCCCATTATTTGATTTAGGTTTTAATTCCTAGGTTATTCATATAAAAGTATACCGTACTCTGGATATAATAGAAAATGCTGCAAATAATATTTACATATTTTTACAAGAGTCAAGACATAAATTAAAACAACGGCCCGCATAGCGATATAAAGCGTAATGAACCGACTTAGAACCGAAAATTTAGTCCATATTGGTTTAAATTGGAAGTGGACAAACGAGATTAATAAGCGTCCTCTACGTAAGACTACGTTCCTTGACTTCATATATTCATGAAATCGTCAATGGAAACAGTCAGTCCAGTATCACACTTAGGTAGAGATAATTCATTACAGCCAAATCTTTATTTGATATACAGGTGCAGCATGGATTTAGGTACGGGAGACGGATCTACTTCTAGCTACCCGAAAGTGAAGCCAGCACAATCCATGAGTACCTGGCAGGTATAATTGATTAAAAAAAACTGAAGATCGCGTTCCGTGCAATACCATATTTAAAATAATTCCAATCTTCCTCCCCACACGTCCAGGCATAGGCCAACCAATAAGACGCAATTTAACCCAATCCTCCAGGCAAGATTAATCGAAAACCGGCGTCAAGTTGGCCCAGCTTAATTGTATTGGGCCAGTCTATCCGTCTACCATATTTACATTCATGGGGGTGCAGGTATATATGATTATGGACTTTTAAAATGCTGTCCTGTAAAATCAAGATAATGGACAAAGTACGGTGGTCTTTATATGTTAGCTTCTGAATGTGTTTTTCGTATCTAATTCAACATTTTGGATGAGATAAAATTATTTATGTGGGTCGTAACAGCATTTTAGCTTACACTTGTTCAGATACCATATTGGAAGTTCGACTTCTATTAATAAGTAACGTGCTTTTTCCTTAATTGAGATTTCGTCTCTCTCTTGTAAACTTTGTTCGCTTTTACCGAACGTTTTCCAAATTTTAATGGATTCCAGAATTTTTATATTAATTAAAATAGTTTATATTTTGTTCATGCAATTTCCTACCCGTCAGTGGCGTACGAGAGCATAAGTACGAAGGTTTAAAACGTTTAAAATCACGTTTACAAATAAGGGCTAATTTTCATGAACGCTTGCGTTGCTTGCGATCGGGGTGAGTAGCTTCCTATTACGTGTAACACGGATTTCAATTGGCTATTCACCCAATCGCAAGCAACATAAGCTTTCATGAAAATCAACCCTAAATATAAAGAAACTTATTGTCGTTGTGTTGACTTCACTACCGTGGATGTTATTGCTGCGAGACGGATGTCTTTTGTTTCTCTTTTTTCTCCTGTACGCTCGGGTATCGTGTTCAATAGTTTACAGGGCCACTATGCTAAATTAGATTTACATTTAAGGAAACTATTGTGGAAATCCGTCGTGACAAAGTGCCGACTTTCTTTTGTAAACCGTTAAATATGCAAATTGTTATTTTACTATCGTCACACATTCGAAGGAAAACGGGACTTGAGGCATCCTTTAAGAATCCAGATGGTTAGCCGTACTATCCTCAAACTGACCCTCCGTTTCCACCTATGGGTGTTCGAAACTTCGAAACTTTCAGCTAAATTTTGGAGTTTTCGAAACCCTTATGCTTCCGGAATGTTCCGGAACTACAACATTCTGGAATGCCGACTTTCAATTTGAATTTTAATATATTTATGGCCGCCATATGGTAAGGAAGAGATGCGGGAAGGAGTCGACTAAGGCCTAAGTAGAAGGTACTTCCCCGACATTTGCCTGGTGTGACTAAGGAAAAGCTCTAAAAAAAACTTAATCAACATAGCCGACGGTTGGTATCGAATCCAGGACCTTTCTAAGCCAAAGCCAACGCTCGAACAACTTAACTATGGCCGATTGGTTCCGAAATTCGTACACGTTTAAGAGATCAAATAGTAGACAGCATTTATGTATTCCATAACTTATGTTAATGAACATGTGGATTTATACAGCTTCATTTCGGCAATTATTTAAATTCTCAGTTTATCAGGCTCGTCTCCATCCGAAAAACTGTGTGGGGAGGGAGACGGATAATTTTACGGAATACGAATCACCGTATATACTGTACTATTTTACTCCTAATTTCACACAAAAGTATAAGATGCCAGATAATTTTAGCAGTGGCGAACTCTCTGGCTACGACCCTGTTTTCACCATACAAAACTTTCGACTTCTGAGGTAACACCAATTTTTACCCACTTTCTGAAATCCCAATATCCGAATTCTGACATTCCAGAATCGCAAAAGTGGGAATTCGATTCCGAAATATTCCGAAATTCGAGCACTCTAATATTTATCTGTTAAAAACTTAACTCCTTCGAGAAGAAAAATATAGGAACATCCTTGCTTCAGGTTCCTCCTTCGTGAATGTTTTTTTCATTTGAATTGTATTTAATTTCTTTAGGCAACATTGGCTCAGACCGCATGGATGATAATGAGAGAATTGGTGGAATGAAGAAAGTGGAAGGAAACGGGAGAACCGCGAGAAAAAAACTCACGTGGTGTTTGTCCACCACAAAGCTCACATGGCATGAGCTGGGATCGAGCCCAAGCGCCAGAGGTGAGCGCTCTACCACTGAGCCACCGGCCCAAAGTCTCTTTCGTCATTGCTACAGCTACCTTCCTTCCTTTTGTACACTTCATGTTGTACGAAAACACGGAAAAGTTCCTTGTATGCTCGCCTCGATTATCGAAATAACTTGAGTGTTGAGATTTTCTCGGGATGGTAGTATAGAATAGTCATGGCCGCTTCCAACCATCTTCTTTATTTTCTGCAGCCGAGATCTAGTGAATAACTTGATGGCTTGCAGCTTTCAGGTGCTGAGAAGACAATAAATACAATGATTCTGATGAGACAGGAATGATGAATCTGTAACAGAAAAAACAAAAACACTTTTTTGTTGGAAGTGGTTATTCAACCCACTCTGTCTGACCCTGAGTCTACGACCACGCTTGGGTGAACCCTCAGTTTTTTGGTTCACTTTTTTCTTTCTTATAAATTTATTATCTTGTTCGCCGCCCTTCACATCTCCTAAAAGAGCGAAAGGCGAAAGACTTAACCAAGGTCGATGATTGTTTGAGTAAAGATTGATCTCTGAAGGAAGTTGATTTGCAAGAGCATCACGCAACACAAGGATTCTTCTTCTTCTTCTTTTTTTAAGAGTACGTGGATCGATTTCAAACTAAAGAGAATTTCGTGTGTTCTACCTTTTGTTTTCTCACGTGTGAATATTTCCTTTCCTTTTAGGACTCACCAGCAAGACTTATATAACCAACCTGTCCGTCCATCTGTCGACAACTTTAAATCAGGAACTACTAAAGCTAGGAAGGTGTTTGAGGTGTCGTTGGAAAAGTCTCGTCACATTTTTTTTTCAATGAAACATTGATCATAATATACACATTTCCCCGACTGGGCTCCGCCTTACTTGTTTTCCTTATTGAATTGAAATTTATTTATGGCCTTTAGGTATCAAAAAGCTCAGGCTGGGATAGGGGAGGGGAAAGAATGTGGGAAAGTGTGGTCCAGGATCTATCTTGAAGGTCCCATCCCGGCACTGGCCTAATGTGACTGAGGAAAAGCATTCGAAACGCCTCAGTCAGAATGGTCAGTCGCTGGGGGATCGAACCCAAGGCCTCTGGAATACTACGCCAACGCTCTACCACTGAGGTACGTCGGCTCGGTGTTTTTCCTTATTGAAGTTGGTGGGAATTCTCTGTTTATGGACGGCGAAGATTATTGTCTCTCACCCGCAGTTCCAAATGTTGCCTTCATTTTGTTTATCGTATGAATGAATGATTATATGTATTATACGCTGGTTCTCGGGTTCGATACCCGATAGGGAGAAAAGTGGTTCAGAGCCCACTTTAACATATAGATCGTGTCCTTCGTACGTCATTTTCGTCTGTTGTAAGACAATGATGACGAACCACCATTGGATCAACTTGCACAGGGACCTTCAAGTCATAGGGCAGAACACCAATCATCATTACCACCCTTAAAGAAGTGTTTTTTCTTGTGCCTTTCTAGTCAAAAGATTACTGAGTCAATCCCCTATCGGAACACAACTGGTAGGTAACGTCCAACCACAGGGGTTTCTGCCAGATCCCTCCCAATGGGAGTGTCATCCCTTCCAATAGTTGAGAATCCCCAAGTTTAAAATTTATGCTGTTAAAAAATCGATAGAAACATAGGCCAAGGAGGACATGGATTAATAGTGTTAAGAATGGTCTCGGGGAGAAAGGTCTGTCAGGGGAAGAAGTTCAGGACAGGGCTTTGCGGAGAAGACTCATCAGAAACGTCGACCCCACGTAGGTGGGAAAGACGGAGAGAAAGAAGAAGAAATCGTAGAAACCTTACAAAACCCTACTTATACTCCCCTAACTTGGGGTTTACACCCTCCAAACTGAAAATACTGGCAGGATCTCTGTCAAATCATGCTAAAAAGATAAAAGTTTAATGAGTATGTTTACCTAGGACAACTGAAAACATCGAATACCTGAAGAAATTGACTGAGGAAATAAGCAGAAGATGTAAAATGGTATGGTGTTCGTCTGAAAGACTGAATTTTATTTTAAAAACCTAGTGACAAATACATTTCAAGTGTAAAGTATATAGTCAGTGTCTTATCTGTGATGTGTGGCTGTGAACTGTGGACATTAAGTGTACAGAAGTCTCAAAATAGTAAGGGTTTTTACAAAGAATAATGGAGAGATGCATACTAGAAATAACTAAAAGGAACACAAAGATATATTAATAGATTCGATCTCAAACAAAGGTTTATCAATATTACGGAGATAAAGTGGAGATGAGCTTGTCACATAGCTGTAAGAACTATTGCAAAATGGACAAGAAGTGTTCTGCATTGGCATCCCAGAGAAAAGGAACGAGCTGGAAGAGGACCGAATACATGCTGGGTAGATGAAATCAAGTTTTCTTCAGGAGCTGTTGCTAATGACAACATCTGATTGAGATTTGTGTGTGAAAATGGAGGAGGTCTTCATACAGCAGTGGACTGAAAATGGCTGATGTGATTATGTAGTCTATTTATCAAAATTGATGGTAGATTTCTAGGTTTGTTTCCCTGTCGACCAAATATAAAAGAAGTAATTCTCACATGGATCGAAATCCGTGTTTTTCTTCGATTTATATGGTTTAACTTGATGTCCAAATCGATATCTTACAATGATAGGCCTGAATAAAATAGGTTTTTATAGAATTTTCCTATGTAATACCAGGCAAATGACGGGATGGTACGTATTAACTAGAACATGGCAAACTATTTTCCAACACCCTCTCCTCCACCATATACTGCTGAGCCTAAAATGACTGAATACCATAAATAAAATTCAAATTCAAATGAATAAATCATTAATCATAAATGCTACATTAATATATGTTGTTGAGGTCAATTTGCATAAGTAGGGTGGATATAGCTAATGTTATTTAGTTGGCAGTATTTCCAACTGGTTATTATTTTTCCTCAGGCGACATTACATCGGTTTGTTTCATATTTTCTTATCCCTTGAAATTGTAAATATCATAATGAGAAAGCATAGAATGTAGAGTTGCGAATTGTGCTTAGCATAAGAGATGAAAAGTTCAAAATAAATGTTTTGAGGTTTCCACCTTGCAGTATCAACAGTTTGCAACACTGCGCGTTTTGTACTTTACATACCTATAGGTATACAAAATATCGAATAAACCGACGCAGTGCCATTTCAATATATATA
>JAGDQP010057148.1:0-12801 GCA_022664845.1 Lepisma saccharinum | reverse complement strand
ACCGTATCTGTCCCAAACTTGCTTAAACATCATTCATCATAATATGAGAAAATTTTGGGTACTCCCGACCTCAAGAACCCCATTTGTCAGGGTTACCAACCCATTTCAAAATTCAACTTATAGAAATGCCTTTATTAATACAAATCCAGATGTGTTAATTGATTTACACTTTTTTTTCATATATGTGCATTAGGTACTGGGACAGGTCATACAGGCACTTTAGGCACAGTAGTTATCAGTGTTGCCACCCAATTTTAAAAATTCTATATTTCATATTTGTTACCGTTGGACGTATCCGTATTGATTTACACGAAATTTGATATACATTTACAGAAGGACGGACTGGCCCGGCCGGGAAACTGGAAATTCCTGAGTGTTACCCCCGTCAGTCCTTTTGTCTTGAGATGCGTAGGGTCTTACTGGTCTTGTGAAATTAGTAATTTTGACCATTTGTCAGCGTGTTTATGGTCGACATAAAGTCAGCGTTGAAATAATAATGTCAGCAGACCTACTGTACGGTTCTAACAAATCGCAAGAAGGGTTCATGTATGTAAAGTTTAATGGTAAGTGCACATTGCTTTAACACACATTCATATTCTTTTAAGGCACTATATTTACTTCCTAAGGGTCCTTGGAATGTGCTTTTGGGGGTCCACGCGCCACAACGCCCACTACCACGATGGTCCTTTGGTTACCAGTCCACCCTTTTATATGCATTAGGCAGGGTTGGCTGCTTTAAATCAGGTGTTTTTTTTTTATGAATGGTTTAAACCAAAAAATAAAATAAAACCCCACAAATAGTGTGAACTTCATGGTGATGATTCCACATATTAAACCATCTGCGTTAATTTTATATCATTTTCGCCTTGTAATCATTGGGTCCGATTTTCGATGGGACCACAGAATTTCTCTAAAGTGGAAATTAGTACTGGTTCGGATGTAAGTAGTAGGTCTGCTTGCTGTTACATAAGGACGGTCTGCTAGGTAACCTTGCTGTTACATAGGGACGTTAAGCCTAAACAAACGAAACGAAATCAAATTGTATCTTTCTGCTTGTCTGAATGCCTGTTGTTTCATAGAGAAGCCGAAGTTAACTCTGCTTAAATATATCGCAATGCTCCTGTTGCTACCCGTTTATAACTACGGGATGTCGGTAGGTAGAGCAGAATAACTTTCAGGTGTAGCCCACAACCAATTTAATTATAAATATTACAGGTTACTTAAAAGACCGTCCGGAACAATAGCTATTTACAATTTGAATGATATGTCTAACCTATCTCTTCTTTGGCGTTACCTCGTCACGAGTGAGGGTCAGCACCACCACAGTGGGTTAAGCGCTTATGAGGAATGCCCCGCTGACAAGCTCGGCGAGGGCTATGATTTAGTCCCAAGTGCAAGCCTCTTGAGGACGGACGATGGTATAGGCCGAGAAGGTTGACAGAAGACCCCCGCTGACAAACTCTGTGAGGGTCGGGAGTTTGATCCCAATGCAAGCCTCTGGAGATCGGGTTAAGTAGGTATGATTCGTTCCAAGTGCAAACCTCTTGAGAACGATAGGGTTGGAAGGATAGCCCCGCTGACAAGCCCTGCGAAGGCTAGGAGTTTGATCCCAGTGCAGGCCTCTGGAGATCGGATGAAGTGAGGAAGTTAGTTCTAAACGCAAACCATTTGAGAACTAGAGGAGGATAGGAGTTGACCACCCGGACGAGAGTGTGATCCTCTTGCTTTGGTGTGCGGGTATTTCATAGCCCTATTTTTGGGTGGCGTCTTTTAGGTCCCTCCTCCTGCGACGCTGGTTCCATCTACATCGATGCTAGTGCCATATTCGTTTGTCGTCTGCTTGTTATTGTATACTACACGTTTGCTTGTCTTGCATCTATTGTACACATGTTTCTTTGTATTTCACTTGTAGTACACTAGCGTTTGAATGTGAGTTTGCACGCGGCCCGTTACGATATTGATAGAAGTCGGCAAAATTTATCGACTGCATCCAGTGATGTACGCAGGGGTTAGGTCCTGGAGGTCCGGACCCACTCCGAAATTCCGATATTTTTGTAAATCTACTACAAGTTTATGCGAAATTCGATATTTTCTGTAAAATTTACACTCATACTGAATTTGAACCCCCGCGGAAACTCTGGGTTCTCCCCAAAGTTAATTTCTGGCTACGTACCTGACTGCCAGTGGTAGAACGTTGGCGTAGCATTCGGGAGGCCCTGGGTTCGATCCCAGCGACCGATCATCCTGACAGGTTTTCCAGGGTTTTTCCTCAGTCACACCACTTAAATGCCGGAATGGCAACTTCAACATAGGCCCTGGCCGGTAGAAAAAAATGTTTTGTTGCTGTTTCTTCCTCGTGCCGAATTAAAAAGAAAAAATAACGAGAGACCAGCAAGAGAAATGGCGCTCTTGCAGAATAATAATCTTATTACCTCGCGTACCTATCGAGACGTACAACAGGTGAGTCACTCTTAAAGTGGGAAAGAGATTCTCGCATTTTCAATTCTTAGAGAGGAACAACTGATGAGTCTGTTCCCCTTAAAGTGAGTGTGTGTGAGAGAGATTCTAGTGATTTCAAAACTGAGAAACATCTGTTGAGTCGCTCTTAGAGCTTACTTACTCTGTGGCTTACGGAACTCGCAAGTTAATCGTCGTAGTAACAAACGTTCGCCATCGGGATCTATCCTGGGCAAGATCAAGCCAGTTTTCATCACAAACACCTACTTCTCGAAGATCCCTTTTAATATTGTCCTCCGAACGTCGTCTCGGTCTTCTCAACGGTGTTTCCCTCCGGCTTTCCAGTCAAGATGGAATATAATCTTCGTTTTTCTCCCATCCGATCTACGTGGCCTGCCCATCTTAGTCGTCGTGATTTAATTATTCTTATAATATCGGATGAGTCGTACAGTCCGTGGAGTTCTTCATTATGCAGTCTCCTCCACTCTCCAGTCATCTCGTCCCGTTTCGGCCCATATATCTTTCTCAAAACCTTATTTTCAAATACACGTAATTTATGTTCATCTGCTAGGGTCGTACTCCAACTTTCGCAACCGTAAAGTATTACCGGCAGAATAACCATTCTGTATATTTTCAATTTCAACTTCCTTGATATTAATCGCGAGGTAAGTAGTTTCTGGACTGAATAAAAACATGCGCTGCCCCGATATTAATCGACTTTTTCTTGCTTTTGGTACCTCGTTTTTGCTTGTTATGTATGCCCCCAATTATTTAAATTTGTTTACTTTCTCTATGTTCTCGTTCTTAATTGTTATGTATCTATTTCCGTTACTCTCTGTGTTTCGGCTTATCATGTATTTTGTTTTCTCTATGTTTATCTGTAGACCTATCT
Source organism: Lepisma saccharinum (assembly GCA_022664845.1). Taxonomy (NCBI): domain Eukaryota; kingdom Metazoa; phylum Arthropoda; class Insecta; order Zygentoma; family Lepismatidae; genus Lepisma; species Lepisma saccharinum. The sequence continues at coordinate 9,452 of JAGDQP010057148.1, read as the reverse complement.
CATCGCACGCTTCTACTAAGACATCGGTGTTACTTTGCAGTGCCTCTATATCTTCCCGTATTAAATCTACATCATCCACGTACACGAACAGTTGATTCAAGCCATTCAGCGTTAGTCCCTTTTTGTCCTCTTTTATTTTTAAAATCTCATACTCGAAAGCAAAGTTAAATAGCTGCGGTGACAAGGCATCACCTTGTTTCAATTCGCTGCGAATCTTGAAACTATCTGACATATTATTACCTACCCCTACTCTGCTTATGGGGTCGCTGAGACACATTTTCACAAGTTTAGCAAGTTTCTTCGGAATTCCAAATTGTACCAGGATACTGTATAGCTTTACCTTCTTAAAATCAATAATTAGCTGATGAACAGTCCCATTGTATTCCCATTAGTTCTTCAAGATTTGTCAAGACAAAAATCTGGATTAACGTGGATATGTTTCTTCTAAATCCATATTGATGATCTCCAATTATTCCATCTACATATACACTTAGGCGAGTTAGCAATATATTACTCAATACTTTGTAACATGTCGGGAGCAACGAGATTCCGCGGTAATTATTTGTCCGATTTATCGCCTTTTTTATAAACTGGGACTATTATTGAGGTTTTCCATTCGTTTGGTAACTCCTCCTTTCTCCTTATAGCGTTTATCAATTTATGCAGTTCCTTGATAATGCCGTTCCTCCCGCTTTAATTAATTTGGCTGGAATATTGTCTATTCCTGGTGATTCGAATTTTTAAAAATTTCTTTACCGACATTTCGACCTCGATCTCACTGGGTTCGGGTATCCACAGTTCTGCTGTATAGATTTAAAATTCCTCTGATGGTTCTCTGTTGCGTGCATTAAGAAGTTTGTCGAAATAACTTTTCCACACATCGATAATTTTAGTCGGATCTGCTTGAAAATCTCCGCGTTCATTTCTAATCATCCCTAATGTCGGCTGGTAACCTTCACTTAACGAGTTTACCCCTTTGTATGTTATTTGTCTTCCCGTTTCCTCTATCTCCTGCGTCGTATATTCTCGCTTTTTGTTTCTGAACCCGCGTGTGGGGTTGCGTTTCGCGTTACTCTAGTGGTTGGCATATGCCTAGCTTTTATTACTTAGCCATCGCTGCCTTGCTTGTTTTCGTTCCTCATAAAGTTTAAGGCATGTTTCATCAAACCAAGGCTTACTTTTTTTTATGTTTCTTCTCATCTACACGTTCGTTCGCTGCGCCCTTCAGTGTGTCACTAATTGCTTCCCACAACTTACATCAATTTCACTATTAATGTCATCTGTATTACTACTCTAGTCGGCTAAGATTTCTACTTCAGATTTCCTGTTGGTAATCTGCTTTTACGGTCGGATTAACTAATCTTTTAACTTCGAATTTAAGTTGTTTTGATCCTTTGCTTTCTCTGTTCGCGATGCGTAACTTTTCCCTCACTTCTGTGATCACTAACTGATGGTCGGTGTAACCTTCCACACTCCTCTGTAAGACCTAACATCCATTATATTGGTGTGTCTTCTTCTGTCCGCTAATACGTGATCGATCTGGTTGAGCGTTTTGCCATCCGCTGATTATAATCTTATTACCTCTTAGCTCTTGCCTACCTATCTTTTAGTAGAGATGAACAACAGGTGAGTATATCTCCATTAGAGCGTGTGAGAGAGAAATCTCTGTTATCAGAGAGGTCATGCAATCCTATCAAGGCTCTTTCTTGGGAGACAATCGTGACCTACTTAATGTAACGAGATCAAGAAATTCTGTCATGTCCTGGCTAGGGTAGATAATGAGGAGAATGAGGAAGATCAAGAAATACTCTCTCTACTGTGAGAGTGCTTCTGAAAAATTCCGTCGAAATAGAATCACGACCTACAAAATGTAACGAAATCATGAAATCTTGTCATATTCTGAATAGGATAGAGAATGACGAAGACTATGTAATTCTGTCAAGTGTCAGCTAAAGAAGAGAGCTCTACTGTGAGAGGGCTTCATTAAATTCTGTCATATCCAAGAGAGAGATAACGGAATTCTATCAAGGTATTGCCAAGAGAGAGAGAGAGAGAGAGAGAGAAGTGACTGTTATCAGGGAGACCATGTAATCCTCTCAATTGGCAGCGAAAGAAGAAAACTCTCTCAACTGTGAGAAGGCTTCATTAAATTCTGCCATGTCTCGGCTAAGAGAGAGAGAAAGGCACAATGAAATTCTAAATGAGAGAATCTGAATATCATGTGTCCGCGGCTTAAGAGGCAGATCGTGAAATCCTATCATGCATCTGCTATGCTAGAGAAGACTCTGCTGTGAGGTATCTTGAGTATGAAGAAAATCATAATATTAGTGCAGTAGTGCCACAGAGTAGATGTGTTGATAAGTGGAGTAAGTACTTTACAGCCACCCTGTAATTGTGCTTGAAAACTGGGCAATAGTTTCAAAGAGAGAGTTGCTTTACAAACACTGTCATGAAGAGCTTGAAAACTGCGTGATAGAATCAGAGAGAGAGAGAGAAAGTTACTTTACAAATACCATGTGGTTTGGAATTTAGCAAATGATGAAACGAAACAAGATGAAGCAGGTTTGTTTCAGATTTCTTTTAGCAAGAAGGGAGTTTTGTTTTCGAATTGAATGTTATTTCTTTCATGCTCCTTTCTCTTTCTCTCAAACATGGCCCCGTTCTTGCACGCACATGACCGTGACATGTAATAGCCGATTAATATTTTTTATATATATCTAGGCTTCTAAGACGATAAAAGCGGAGAAAAGAAAAGATAGATTTTTTAATACACAGGTTGATCAAGAAGTTGAGGTGGTATTGTTTTGCGGTAAAGAAATGTGATTTCTAATCTTGGTGGGCACCCTGGGTGAAAGGGGTTGGGGCAGAGGATGAGGGGGACCTCGCCCAATACTTCGGGGACCAAAAGGTTCTTCACATGGTGCTGATTATGGCATTTTCCGACACCATATCAACTCACATGGTGCTGACTGTGGCAAAGGATAGAAAAAAACGATGTTAAATGATGGCGCAATCCCGGTATATTTGCATCTAGTTATATATATATATATATATACGTACATGGATGAGCTGCTCATCAACCCGCATTAGCAGACACCGTGGTGAGTCAAACGTCTGCACCCCTCCTTTCTTTACACACAGTACAAGTAAGAGAACAGCCTCGAAGGACCCCAGGACCTCATCGCTCCGAGGACGGAATGAAGCTGGCAACGGCAGCGGTCAGTCCTGCAGGTAGTCAGAGGGTCAAAATGCCCGGTTTTGGACTGTAGACTGCGAGGACACTGACACTGCAACTTGAGCGGACATATATGTGGCCACTCTGAACTGTAAGTCTTGCAGGAGAGGACATATTAAAAGAATTGGAGAATGAACTTAAAGGGGATTAAGTGGGACATCAAGGCCTGTCAGAAGTGTGGAGGAAGAAAGAACAGTTGGAACTACCGTCAAAGCACACGTTCTACTTCAAAGGAACAGAAAATGGAAAACCGTCAGGCGTTGGCTTTATAATTAATAAAGACCTGAAGACACGAATCACAGAAATTCAAGAAATTTCAGATAGGATCGCGCGAGTAATAATAAAGATACACAAGAGATACAATATAGAAGTTATACAAGTGCTCCAACAACGTCACTCCCTGGGGAGGAAGTCGAAGACCTTTACGAGGAGATTCAGAAGATTTTGGATAGTAGCAAATCGCATTACAAAATTATAATGGGAGATTTCAATGCGAAAGTGGGAACTTAGCAGAGCAGTGACACGAAAGTGGGAAACTTTGGATTTGGCAAAAGAAACAAGAGAGAAGTGAAGTTAGTGGAATTCTCAGAAGACAACGAACGGACTGTTCATTTCCAATACATTTTTCAAGAAGCCGCCCCAGAGTAAGTGGACGAAGCCCAAATGGGACTGGAAACGAAATAGACTACGTCTTATCGAATAACAGGGAAATTCTGCAAGACTTGTCTGTTCTGAACAGTTTCAAAATCTCGAGTGATCATAGGATGGTGAGATGTAAGCTGAAACTAAATACTAGACTTGAGAGAAAGAAGCTTTTAGATCTGGAAAATCTAGGGGAACGCAGATAAGCATTCGAGATAGAATTAAGAAACAGATTCAGCGCCTTGGAAGAGAGGATGAAGAAGACATTAGTAGCAGAAATAGAATACTGACTGAGATAACTGACAGAAAGCTAAGGAAAGCATTCATCAAAAAGAAAAAAGAGAGCAAAATCTCAGAAGAAACTAAACTCTTGAGATGAAGAAAATGAAAGAAGAAGAAAATCACATAAAGAGGATTGAGAACATAAAACCATAAGGAATAAAATAAGAGATGTACGAAGATACAACGAGCATCTTGTTAGAAATACATTCTAGGAAAACATGAGCCTGAAGGAAACCTAACAGCAGCTCATGATAGGGATAAAGCAGTTAATTACAGTTAAGAAATCAGACGGGACTGTAACACGAAATAAGGAGGAAATTATAAAAATGTTTGAAAATTTCTACAGAGAATTGTACTATTATGAAGAACTAGGAAATGAAGATTCCAAAGAAAATTATGTAGATGTCCCAGACGTAATGAAAAAAGAAGTGGATAAAGTACTTCAAGGGATGAAGAACAGAAAATCGCCAGGAAAAAATAGACTCATAGCAGAAAAGTTTAAGTGAGGAGGTGAAAATATGAAAGAGGAAATTGCCAAATTATTCTCAATGTACCTGAGGAAGAGAGAAATACCGTCAAATTGGAATAATACTATCATCATTTTGTTGTGCAAGAAAGGGGACAAAGAACGCGTCGAGAACTACAGACAACTAGTCTACTGTCAGTGCTATATAAAATGTTCACCAAAGTTATTTTGAATCGTATTGAACGGGACTTGGATTTTAACCAGGGAAGGGAACAATCCGGATTTCGTCGTGGATTTAGCACAACGGACAACATACAGACACTGAATGAAGTTATGGAAAGGACTAATGAATATGAACTTCTACTGTGTCTGGGATTCATAGAAGCTTTCGATTCGGTCTCCTTGTCAGCAGTACTTAAATCACTTGAACATCAAGGCATCGAAAGTGCATACAAGAAATTACTACGAAACATTTACTTGACTGCTTCATCTGCCATAAGCTACATCAGGAAAATGAAAAATTTAAAGTTGGAAAAGAGGTAAGCCAAGGAGATTCAGTTTCTCCAAAACTGTTTTCAACTGTCCTGGAGAGAGTGTTCCAAAATTTAAAGTGAGGTGAAGTTGGAATAAAGATCAATGGCGAATATCTTCTTCATCATTTACGATTCGCTGATATAGTCCTGTTTACTTCAAATGCGGAAGAACTACAAACCAGAATGGAAGAACTGAGTAATGAGAGTTCGAAAATAGGCCTTAAAATGAATTTAAATAAAACAATAGTAATGTACTTAATCAACATGCTGCAAAAAAAGGAAATAAAGATTAGCGGAGAGATAATAGGCATAGTTGATGTGTATGTTTAACTAGGCTAGATCAAAACTTCGAATGCCAAGTTGACTGATGAAATAAATAGATGATGTAAAATGGCGTGGAGTTCGTTTGAAAGACTACACTTTATTTTCAAGAGCAAACTACCATTGTGTCTCAGGCTTATCAGGGTGTCTTACCTGTAATTGTGTACGGCTGTGAAACTTGGACATAGAATGCGCAAACGACTCAAATATAAAGTCACACAAAGAGCAATGGAGAGATGCATGCTAGGTATAACCAGGAGGTACAGGAAGACAAATGAATGGATTCGCGCACAAACAAAGGTAGAGGATGTAATCAAGAGTGCGAAGAAGATGAAGTGGAGATGGGCCGGTTACATAGCTAGACGAACAGATGGAAGATGGACTACAAATGTACTACACTGGATTCCTAGAGAAAGGAAATGACCGAGACGACGTCCAAATGGAAGATGGGTAGATGAAATCTAGCGTTTTTCAGGAGCTACATGGTTGAAGATAGCATCAGACCGAGATATGTGAAGAGAAAAGGGGAGGCCTTCATCCAGCAGTGGATAGAAAATGGCTGAATGACTCAGTCCGGAACACTTGGGAGCACTTTTCGAATCACAAGTAATAATTATAAATACATGTATTTCGTTTCTTTAGTGCTATTCTAACTAATACGTTTAACATACCGCTAATAAATAAAAAAGAGCTTAGAAGTTAATAATTATTTTACAAGTATTGGATTGTAATTGGACTGTCACAACAGTTTGACTTGTAATTTTGTGTAACATCAAACTGGGAATAATAAGTTATTGAAGTGCCCGTTCCGGACTGACAATTGCGCAAACTACAGGTTTGTGTTGATTAATAAAACCATTTTTTCTCTGAAATTACGTGAACCTTGGACATCTATTTTTAAGATCATAAACTATATGTAATACGTATTATTTTTATTTTTTTCAGCTTACCGGAATGAATAGTTTGAATGAAAATAAATAATGTTAGTCCGTTCCGAACTGACATGTCCGCGTTCTGGACTGACACCTTGCGATTTTAGGTCCTTTGATAGCGTAGCAAACAATAAAGGATCATATACATCATCGCTTTGTCTGTCCGTCTGAGCGTGTCAAAAATGTATCTCATGAATCACAAAGTGACTGAGGTGTCGGTGGAACCGTCTTGATCGGTGCTGTGGGTCGGTGTTGCTGAACTATTTTATTTTACATTCAGTTTTTCAAATTGTTTTCATGACGTTGGACGTATCCGCATCTAACGTGACATAACGTTATTCGACATATTAAAAAGTACTGTGGGTGTCAGTGTTGCCAACGTACTTTAAAATTATTTTAAACAAATTTCTCCTAAAGTGCTCGACGTATCCGCGCTAAACTTGGCATAAACATTCTAGACACAATAGAAAAATACTCTTGTGTCACAGTCTTTAAGCTACGCCAATTGTCAGTTATATCAACTTATAATTAACACAATATGGGTCTCTTACTTATATAACACTACGTTCACTAATTTACACCAAATTTTGAACATATGTACCAGTCGTAGGAACTGGTACGTATGTCCAGTTGTATAGGTAGTCCGGGACCGGTAGTAGTAGTACGATTTGAGTCCATAGCGTTGGCTCCTTGATGCTATCAAGGGACCCTCGGAGCCTTCGCGATTGTTAGAATAGCAACATTCACTTGTTTCATTAATGACAATATGAATGTTATAACTTAAATGAATGACTGTGAATATTAGTTATCGTATTTTAATGAAAATATATTTAATGTAGCAAACATATTGTAATATTAGCTGAAATGATGAAAATATATATTTAAAAATTATGGAATGTAGTATACGAAAGTTCAGATTGATTTTTTAAAATAAAGTTTTAAACGCAAGAGATAAACACACAATCCTGTATTAAGTATCATAAAACGTAATTTACTTCTCCAACTGTCACAAACAAGACTATTTTTTTTTTTTTAAATTTGTTTCTTACAAATAATGTGAGGTTCTTTTACATTGCTAATAAGAATTACCCTGTCATACTGATAAGTACTGATTAACTCGTTAAATTTTATCAATGTTAGGTAGGCGACAATCACTTCCAATTTGCTTTTTAAAAAAACTTGTTAGAAGATTTCCCACTCAGTTAGACATGTCCAATGTAAAATTTAACATAAAACACAGCGTAATAGAAGTTTCCGTAAACAGAAACGTCTATATTTTCCGTCAGATATTTCTGAAACTGGTTGATATTTAAAAAAAAAAAAAATGTGCTACAGTACCATGATGTCTGGTACCTGTAATCAGATCAGTTTGGCTGAAATTGAAACTTTGCCACATACTTATTTTATGTGAACCTCCATTAGTTCATCACGTTGTTTGCACGCCAATGTTTTCAAATACGATTTCTTGGAAAACTGTTCATAGTACTTATTTTAAATTCATTGGCATTACGTAGCCTAGCTGGTTGAGTTTTTAAGTTCATCCATGAATTAAAGTTACTTAAATTAAATTTATTTATGCCCTTTAGGCGTCTACTGCTCTGGTCTTTTCATCAATGTGTATATTTAAATATATATATTTGTAACCCCTCCTCCATTGAAAAAAATCGAGCTACATCACAATATTGTAGCGATTAGTTTTATTTGTTTGATGTGTTGAAATTTGCAGCTGTGCTAAATGCGGATTCTGTAACTGTTGTCGGTGTAGAGCGGTTTCTTATTTAAAGCACCAGCACTTATTTTAAACATTAGTTATTTAAAAAGCAAATGTTATTTTTCTCACCTCTCATCCCTTTGTGTATTATTACAACTTCAGTATTTTTGATGATGTAAATTGTAAGTAGAATACTACTCAAACAACAATTTTCCTACATTAAATGTATTTTTAAAAGAATCTCCATTTTTCCCTATCTGCAAATTTTCATAGTATTTTCCCTTTGCTGGGGGAAATGTACCTCCAACACTGGGTGTAAATGGTGTAATCACATACATTTTCAAATTTGCGGAAAATAAAAGTCACTCTGGAACAAATTGTTACTTGACAATGGTAGGTCAGATGATAAAAATTTTCAAGTCGTAAGCCTGTACAAGTTCTTTATTGTGTTAAACAAGTCCCTACAGTACCCTAACTTTCACTGACTTACAAGTTGGCAGCGCTGTATACTTTAATCTTGGAACCACACGTATACTAAGGTATTTATACAGTCTTAAGAAAAGTAGTGTGCTGACAACAAGATTTATTAATATTAATAGGTTTCTCCGATATTTTATGTTTAAAACGTTTTGTTTTTTTTTCTTACAGGAGAGCGTGAATCCAGGAAACGTTAGTAATTCTAGAACAGAAAATGTTATTTTCGTAGAGTGTAGTATATTTCTGTTCTCTTGTGAGTGATCTTCAATAGTGGCATAACTGATTTATTATGTATGGTCTGTTCTATATATGGATATTGGGAGAGCTTGTAAATATTTTGTATAATAATGTAAGTATTACTATGGAAGTATGATATTAAGACTTGTCCGTAGATTTGAGAACAAAGCTTGTTGATTGTATATGAACCTTATAGTTCTAAGTTTTCTGGAAAAAAACATCAAGTGAGAATAATTAACATGGTGTTATGATTTAAATATGCAGTGTGTTAAATATTCGTGAGCACTTGAATAACTCTCTATAAAATAAAAGATTGAAAAATATTTTACTCGTTTTATTTATTGACAGTAAATGTATTCACCCAATATCTTTCCTGAAAAGTGTCAGCTTCAGTGCGAGCGGTCCCGGGTTCGATTCCCGGTGGGAGCTCAAAAATTTCGGTGTTGACCCAGCATCGTGAGGACAATTGGGGAGCTGCTGTGAATAAAATACAGTGGCAATCACAGTGAGTTACGGCTCTCCTCTCCCAACCCGTCTGGTCAGCGTGGGAGCAGTAGACCAACTCCTCCCTTCGGGGAGAGGCCTCATCCACTAGTGGATTGAATATGGCTGTGAT
>JAGDQP010057147.1:0-12801 GCA_022664845.1 Lepisma saccharinum | reverse complement strand
CCAGCTTTGGCCAATAGGAGAGGCATTGTGTTCCACCAGGACAACGCCAGGCCACACACATCGATAGTGACTCGCCAGAAGCTCCGGGAGCTTGGTTGGGAGGTTCTTATGCATCCACCTTATAGTCCGGACCTGGCACCGAGTGATTACCATCTGTTCCTGTCCATGGCGAACACGTTTGCTGGTGCAAAATTCTCGTCAAGAGAGGCTTGTGAACATCGACTGTCTCAATTTTTTGCCAATAGGGACAAGGGCTTCTATGAGAGAGGCATCATGATATTACCTTCCAAATGGCAACACGTTATCGAACAAAACGGCGCATATGTGACCTAAATCGGATCATTCTAACTATGGTAAGTCAAGCCTTCAATGTCATGCAAAAATAATGGATTACTTTTTACTACACCAGATACTTCGCTGTGAAACATGCAAAACCAAGTGATAAATGTTAAGTAAGTGAGGCGAGGCTTAGTCGAAGGACTGTGCACATGTGCTACCGCCAGGCTTCGAGAGTCCACTTTGAATGATCTATGTGGTTGTAAAATTTCTCAAACATTTCGAACTACACCTCAACTACCCTCGTAGCTCTAATAGTTGCTGGGTTATAAATTGTCACGTACCGATCGAGATGAACTATACAGCTTTGAACTCATCTTGCCACGACTTTCCTAACCACACCTCAACCACCTTCAGAGACCTAGTAGTTCTTGAGTTAAAAGTTGTCAAGAGACTGACTGACGGACGCTTTAAATTCATTGATATAAGGCTACTACTGAAACCTAAAAAGAATAAAGATGATATTCATAAAGAGATGCATAGACAAGGATTAGTCATCTTGGATCTTCGCATATCAGCCATATAATATATAATTGAATGCAAGTGTGTGTGTGAGAGAGAGTATTGAGGAAAACCCTGGAAAAACTTGTCAGGATGGTCAACGGCTGGGATTGAACCCACGACCTCCCGAACACTACGCCAACGCTCTACCACTGAGCTACGGCGGTTCAGTCAATGTTCTAAAGATTCCAGATTAAAGAATTTACGTCAGTAATCGTAATCTTCTGAGAATAAGGTAATTTGAATTTATAACATAATATCCCGAAAAGGCAATACTAATAATAATACTTTATATATAAAAACAGAAGTCCTGACTGATTTACATATCAACGCCCAGGCCCAACGGTTTAAGCTAGAAACTTGAAATTTATGTCTAATCTGGCTTTAACTGACCTATTTCACTGATGTTCGGTAAGGGAGCAAAATAAGGACCCGTAGAAATAAAAAGTTTTTTTTTTTTTAAAAAAAACGAAAAATTGCTCGCCTCAGGTGGGATTGAACCCGATATCCTTAGAATAGCTGTCCTGTGCTTTATCCACTAGATCGTACAGCCCAATACGCTAAGACGGCTTCGGAGTCGAGTGAAACTGCGGGCAGTAGCTAGTAATAATAATAAATTAGACATTTCTATTAACACCTTGCTTTTTAACAAATATAAAAAAAGTTTCCTTTTTGCATCTTTTACTACAAATGCAATCAGTTATACCAGCGTTTCTAAACCTTTTTCATCCCACAACTCCCCTCCCTTCTTTATGCTTTCTAGCCGGCGACCCACAATTACATTATTTTGTGAATACTTGCTTTTCATTTCAAAACATGACAGTTTATGCTGAGCAGAAAGCGTTCACGTTTACTCCATAGACATTTTTGGGTAATAAGCATTTTACGAATTTGGTAACAAGCCAAAAACTAATGAATTATTGTATTTTCTAGTTTGATTTGTTTCGTGTCGAACTTTGGTGTAACATGTACTTAACGACATGTGTAAAAATATCAGAATACTGGCAAGAATGGATCACTCAAACTCCACAATTATCTTCTCAATTAAACCGATCTTTTACCAACATACAACTTCATAAACATTGGTTCTCGCCATACAAACAAGCAACCAGACAATGCATTGTCCTACTAAATAGATTAAGATCTCAACATGGTACTACTAAAGCTCACCTACACAAAATTCGACTATCTGATACTCCCTTCTGCGACTGTTCTCCCACAATTATAGAAGACATCAATCACATCAGATTTCAATGCCCATTACATACCAGAAGCCGTAAACAACTACTTAATACATTATGTAAAATCTACCAAACTCTACCGCTTTCTATAGAATTCCTATTGAACAATCCATCTCCGAAAATAGGATACATTTTACTTAATTTTCTTCGGATAAATAAAATTTCTTTATGATGACACCGCCTTCATAATTATTTTGTAATAAAAATTTCCTCTTACTAACTGAACTCATCTAAACTCTTCAATCTTCCTAAATAATGTAATAACATCAATATCAAGTGTCATAAGAGTAAATCCGGGTGAAAAGGAACAGAAGAAAAGAATTCGATACTAAAACTCTCCACAAAACTACAAATTAAAAGGCTGTCTCTGAAAAGACTGACTGGCTAAGTGAGATTAATATAAATCTCAAAGCCATATATGCAGAAAAGAAAGTACTTAACGACCGAGAATTAGGGAAGATAACTGTCTAATATATCGATACATGTATTTGAGATTCGTAATGGTACGAATGTAATCATCCTTCAATCTAGGATAAATATCAAGGGTAAGAAGTATTAGACAAATACGTACATTGAATATAATAACATATAATAAATATGAGCAATTGTACATATGTAAGGCACATGTGAGCATGAAACAGAATCTTTATCAGAATGACGAGATCTTTAATAAAACCAGCTGTTTTATCCTTAACAATATTTCTTTACATTCGGTTACGATTTAGTATCGCACCAGAAATTAGTAACTTAGCTTACTTTAGTTAACAGCACAGCATATATTTGTTGGCGCAGATCGGTATTGGAAACGAATTTATGCGCCTCGACGAGAGATTAGCTGAAATTGCGTATTTTAACTAAACAGAACCAAAATGATCAAAATGAGAACCAATTGAAAGGTTCGATCCACATGATATGGATATCAACGTATACATTGAACAGTTCGTTAGTTACTGTAAGGCATATAATATAGCTGATGAGAAACAATCACACCTGTTTCTAGCCAATATAGGACATGGTCTATATGCCAGGTTAATAGACATGTTTGCGCCAGAATCTTTAGGTGAGCAATCTTTCAGTTTGATTCAGGCCACACTCCGTGAGCACTTCTTACCAAAAGTGAATGTTATAGTGGAACGTTCCAAATTTCACATTACAAAGCAAAAAGAATTACAACCTACCAATGATTTCATCATCCAATTAAGAAATCAAGCAGTAAAGTGTGATTTTGATTCGGTCAATGATGACATGCTACGTGATCAAATAGTAGTAGGGATCAAACAGGATGATACGAGACGACGACTATTAGCAAGTGACAAGTTAACATTAGAGAAAGCAATAGAGATCATACAGATCGATGAACACGTGGATAAGGACAATCTCGTCTTTAGAAACATAAGATCAACAAGAGAGCCTACCATATCATATCAGGATTGTAATCAGGTTAGGTCAAAGTCATCTGGCATTATATATAACAAAACAAATATAAATAGAGCATGCATGAAACTAAATCAGATTATGAGAACTATTTTACAAAAAGGTTAGTTTGCAAGAAATGTCTCAAGCAAGGACATTAGCGAGGATCTGCCAAAGCAAAAAAGGAACAGTTGTTGATGGGTCCAAACAAACTGAGGACAATAAAAATTCCATAGTTGATGAATCTAAGTTAGTACAATTGTCCACTATTACATCTAATTGGGTCGTAGATAATACAGTTCCGGATACCTCTCGTGTTCTAGATATTTTCCTGTTAGGTAATGGTGATACACATCTAACTGATCCTATAGAACAAGAGAATCATTCACCTAAGATTGTTTTGCAATATGAAGGCAAAGTTATAGAAGGTATGTTAAATACAGGTTTTGCGCAAACATAATGTCTATTAACAAGCTAATGCAGCTAAACGCAGCTAGTAAATTAGCACCAGAACAACAGGCTATCACTAATTAACAAATCTAAATTACCAATTTTGGGCAAGGCTGAACTGAAAGTAGAAATAAATAGTATTATTTACACACTCATTTTTTTAATTACATTATTGGACTTGCCGTATACTATGTTGGGAATGGATACTATGAATACTTTATTCCCTAAATGGAGATCTTCATCTCAATCTGTAGATGTCGCTACTTACACAGATCTTGAAGTAAAAACTGATACTAACATACATCTAGACTCAATGGTAGATAAATTTACCAATGCTATTCAAACTTTGCACACTAATGTAAGTGAAAATCAGATTCGTCGAATTTGTCAACAGGAACTAACACAATTTAGTGATACCAACCGGAACGAGATCAATCAATTAAGAACACAAATTGAAGATTTACTGCATAAATTCGTGGAACTTGAAACTATCATGAAACAAAATAGTTTACAAATACAAAACACGTCTAATACAGGAGATAATCATGTAGTTGACAAACAAGTTCAAGGTAATTCTTCAGTACACACAAAAATGAAACAGAGCAACAATCCTAACCACAAAATAAATTTAGAAGAAGGATGGACTAACTGATGTTGTATCTGTAACTTCTGTTTGTGTAATGTTTTATTTGAAAGAACCTTGCCTGTAATCTCAGTTGCTGGTAATACTAAAGATATACACTGTTTCATAGAGCCAATAGAAATATCCCTTCTTTCCTCTCAATTTCCCTACGTTGCCAAATCTGTCAGTTTGGGACTTTCGATCATTTCTTCATGTTTCGGATTTTTCGTTATAATTTCATTATTTATTAATATTTTTGTGACAACATTTCAGGAAATATTCGTTTTTACATACTTCATATGTATGACAATCAAGAGAACGCTAGAATTCAAGGAGAAAAATATTATTTGTCAAAACTGTCAAATAAAGACATGCGAAAAAAATTTGAACATGAGTGTACCTCTTTACTAGGCCATGTTTACCTTATCCCACATCTAGCTACCTGAGCTAAAGATGCTAAAAGGCCATAAGTTTAATTCAATTCGTATATTATCTTATAAATCTTCCAAGCTTAGTTTCGATATCATTCTAAAAGTAGCAATAAAAACAATATAAAACAATAAAAAGTTCCCTTAAGAAAAAGGAGTCATTTTTTATTTCTGAGGCATGTACCTAAAGGAAGTCACAATACTTTAACTTCTAGAGAAACTTCTTGAAAATTGTTTAGATTGACCCAGAAAAATGTGTTTAAAAGGGCAGGTGGGTAGAGTGAAAAAAAACCAACCAGTTTGTGTTAAAGGTACGTAGACTAATCAATTTAAGAGTGTAAAATTAAACGGCGTGTGTCAATACATTACGGCAAAATAAAGTAGAGATTTATTAAGATTAAGTTTTTGTCAATCAAAAGAGAAGAAAAATGTAGGATTATAAATAAGAAAATGAGCACTTACGACTGTAATAACTTTATTAGCATAACATTGTACAGTGCAAATCATCTCTCTTAACTTAGGCATTGATTGTATAAAACAGTTTATAAAATATATGTATTCTTTCGCATATAATACTGCCCAAGAATGTAGTATACACAATACAGTACAAACATTTTGATCGTATATCACAGACAAATACGGATGTATATACAAAACGATCTAATATTGAAATGGAAAACCTCAAAAGCGAATAGAGCATCAACATGAAACAATTTACAGCATAGTAAAAACTTAAATATCTTAACAGATTTTATAGCGTTTAAATTATCGTGTTCCACACAAAGATTAAACAAAAACTGGAAACTTATTTATTCATTAAGTATTGTCTGTCACATTTCTTGTAACTTAGGTTGTATTTGTACATATTAGTTTTAACTAGTGCCGTACCTCCCTCTTAGGGAAGACAGGAACCTTGAGCGCGACAAGAAAGGAGACTCCTTAAATAGATAGAATACGTCTCTTACTGAACCAGTAATCCTCACAATGTCATGACAGGCAGAAAACTACTATTCAGTCTGCGGTGAGGTGTTAACTTCGTACATAGAGTAAGGTAGTCCCATATTGATAAACAGTAATGCGTGAACGTCTTTATTGAAAGCTAAATGTATTTTCCATTATTTGTATCTAATGCGAACACAATTAGCGACTTAATAGTAACAGAGAATTCTATGAAATAAAGTAATAGGTGTTTGGTGTGTGCTTAGATTTAATTATCAGTTCCAAAAATTTGGTCAGAAAACCAGTTATTTAAAAAAATTCCATAATTTCACATTTCTAATTTTAAAAAAATAATTTATATTTCATACAACCCTATACTACGCGCTACAAGCTTAAATTTTTAGTATTATATTCTAAATTGTCATTAAAATTCCGAAGAAAACACAATCTTCTCTCAAGGAAAAATGTTTCAATAAATAAAATGTTCACACCAGGACACGTTCATCTGTTCACGTTACTTCTGTAATGTCTTTCTTGGTTCGTCCATTTTGTCGCTTATTTCTTTCTAACAAATTACACAATTTTAACAACCGTTTTGCAATTAGCAAAAGATTCACCCAAGGAACTGTTGCAATCTATTTATTTATTTATTTTCTGCGTCTAGAATGGAAGGATTCATTCAATATGAACAAGAATTAAAAATAACATTTATAAAATTCCTTCTTTCTATTTTTAAAAATAGTAACACGTTACAAAGTGTATAAATCACAGATTTTGTAACACTACGGGAGAAATACGTTGGACAAAATAAAATGAATCGCAGATAAATAAAGTAAATTCATTTCCTTCAAAAGCCCATGAAAACCAATATGGAACTACATAGACCGTATAGGTTCCTTTCGTTCTGTTTGTAATAAGTAAAATAGTATAAAACAAGTTAAATGTAATTGTAGTACAACACAGTAGCTTGTTTCCTTCTTCAGTTAATAGTCTGCCAAGTGTCAAAAAATGTAGGTGATAAGAATATCCTTTATTATAGAACGCAGAAAAGTAACAACAAATTTCCAAGATGTGTACAGTCATGGAAGCAAGTGCGAGGTATATTTATATTGCTGATTTTGCCCAGATATTTCTAATAAAATTGTGTGTGTGTGATTCACGTAGTATTGTAAACACAAGCATTCTTTTCCACTTAGAGTTTGACTTGAAGTTCTATCTGAATATCATGCAAGTTTCACGACGCTTACACCAAAACTTTTGGGTTTTCTTGTATACTGTTGCAATAGAAATACTCTGGAACATGTTAAAGCCACAAGAAGTTTCAGACAGAATTTTCTAATACGTAAATGGAATTTATTATATATTTAAAATTTCGGGTTTTGTGTTAAGTCATGACACACGCGATATACCCTACTTTATGTTGTTAACTAATCATAATTGAAAGTTAAAACTTTGAAGGTATAGTTACAGATAATTCGAGCTTGTAGTTCATACCTATATGTCAATAGAAGTTGTTTACCCTGAATAGTCGTTGTACGTAAAATTAAGTATTAAAATAACATTTAGTTTATTTCGACCCGTAGTCAAGCAGTGATTTATCTACTAAAGCATATCTTGGTAAAAATGTCTAAGACACTTACGAGTTCAATATTAATATTTTTCCATTGAGGTACTACAAGTAACAGTGTTTTAAATATGTAATTACTGAAAGAAGACTCTTGTAATCTGGTTCTACTGTTTTCGTCAAAGATAGCTGAAACTGTATCTATAACCTTCGGTGAATTCAAAGAATGAAATACATATTCACGTGAAAAGAAAAATGGAAAATTTATTCGCACAATTGTTTAGTGTGCTTATAAAATATATTTTTTTTAATAAAACCAAATCTATGACAAAGCTAACTGGCTTGGAAAATAGTACTTGAAATCGCCACGAATTCACAAAATACCTAGAATATTAAATGTAAAGACACACGTGGTTGTACTAACATTGCGTTAGTGCCAAATTCTGTTCAGTTTTTTTCCTCTCTCTTCTAGTCCATAAAATGTTGTCCTCAGCAAAATAGTCCTCAATTTCAGCCAAAGGTTTTCCTTTAGTCTCCGGTACAAAGAAATAGATGAATACTGTGCCAATAATAGACGCTGCACCGAAAAACCAGAACATGCCATAGCCGTGAAAAGCATCTATAAACTGTGGGTACACTTTTGCTGTTATAAATAATGAAATGTTGATTACAGTAAAAGTAAGTCCACCAAGAACTCCTCTGGCTCGTGCTGGCAGCATTTCACTCAACATAATACCAGGGAGGACGAAAAAACCGAAAGTGTTGATGAAAATATAAAACAGAATAGACGCAATAGGAAACCAAGCATCTATAGGTTCATCACCATCTGGTCGATAAAATAAAAATGTTCCAAGAACCAATGTTGATATAGCTGTACCTATTCCTGAGATTATTGCCATAGATCTTCTCCCAAACCAGAATAGAAAAAAACAAGTGATAATCGTGGTTACAGTTCTGGTAACGGCTGTCAAAACAGCAGCTAAAAATTTATTTAACCCACTACCAGCGTGAGCCATGATATCAACACCGTAAAATATTACCGTAAAAGTTCCAGATATGATTTGCAATATACTGAATACGTTAACAATTAAAAATGGTTTCATAATTTGAGGACTAAAATACTTTTTCCAGGAGTCCTCGTTTTTGTTGCGTTTGGCAGTTTCTTGTTCATTTTCAAACCGTAGGATTAATTGGTGAAGTTCTTTCTTAGCAACTCCTGGTTGGTAGCCTCGCAACCACTCAAGAGTCTTTTCTGCATCCCTAGTTCGACCTTGTCGCACAAGCCACACAGGACTCTCAGGCAGAAATAAAAATGCCACAAATGCAAGTGCTGGAAGTGTAATTGCCAATCCAGCGACTAGTTTCCAATGCAGCATGGAACCGAGACAATAAACTATCAGAATACCTGTTGAATAACTAACAAAGGGTGTACCGATGAGGATTCCTCGTAGTTTTGGTTCTGATACCTCTCCCAGAATGACTTGGCTCGGTGCTGCAGCTAGTCCAACAGCAAGACCTGCTCCAACTCGGCCAGCGAAGATCATAGCATGATTATGTGCGCACGACATCAACACCCAACCGAGCACAAAGGGAAGAACTGCAACTTGCAATGCAAATCTTCTTCCCCAATTGTCCATGATGGTTCCACTGAGTAGAGAACCAATAGGCGTAGCTGCTGAATGTATACTGGCTGAAAAGAGAAGAAAATTTTAGAATTATTAATTGGACCGTAATTGGAAAAGGTAGAAAATATTAAATACTAAATTATACGGGAACTGAAGAAAAATACCTCATTCATTAAAAACATGAGTGTTTCAGAATTGTATTATTTACTAACATATTTATTTTTATTTAAAGAACATATCCTAGATACTGCATGTATTAGTCATTTTACACTAGGAAGTAATATAGAAAAATTGGAATAATAATAATAATTAAATAAATAAAAATAACAAAAACAGAAAAACTATAATTGATCAGAAACAAATACAATAGATACAAGAAAAATAGAAGTGATATTAAGATAACTCCCTTTCACAAAGTTTCATAGAAGTAGTTTTTGGAAGGTAAAAGTCAGGAGTGTTGATCAGTGAGTGATAAAATGCGGTAAGTCTGATTGGGAACGATTCCTTTTCTAAAGATGATCTTGGAGTTCTGATGTAAAAGTAATCATTGTACTTGTTGTTAGCTCTCGGAACACGTAATTGAAACAATGGGAGAAGATCATTTGTGCGAACATTACCATTCATTATGTTATAAAGAAATCCAAGATCGGAAAGTTTACGGCAAGTAAGGAGGTCATTTAGTTGAAGGTTAGAAAGAATGCCAGTTTTGGATAGATGAGATAAGGACTATACGTATGAAGAAATTCATGATTTTATCCAACCTTAAGAGATTACTGTCACTTGTTATGGACCAGAAAGGAGAGGTATAATCAATAATCGGCAAAACACAGCTTAGGAAATACGTTCTAAGTGCAAGCATGTTAGTAATATCAGTGAATCTATGTATCGGACATAGGGTTTTCATAGCTTTGGAAATGCTGTAGTCAGTGTCATTAAGAAATGTTAATTTACTGTCAAACACAACGCCAAGGTCTTTATAATGTTGAACCCAAGATATAAATCTGGTTGCATACTTGATAGGATGATATGATGGTATTTGTTTTTAAAGTAAACCTAAGAGCTGCAGATTTTGAGGGGTTGAGATTTAAGTTTCCAATCAGTACACCAGTTCCTTAAGCGTGTTATTTTGCGGAGTAGTAACATCTGTGGGAGATGATGTGAAAAATTTTGAAGTCATCGGCATAAAGAAGAATATCTCAGTTATCGATGAGGAAGTCACAAATGTCATCCATACATCCATATACAGAGTAAAGCATAGGGCACCTAAGGAGATTATCTGATGAACACCAGAAAAATCAGGAAGCCAGCATGACCCAGATATGATAACTCTCTGTTCTCTATTGCATAAACGCGAGGAAAGTAGAGCTTCCAAGGAACTACGAATATTGAATATTTTCGTTATTTTGTGAATAAAGAGGGTGTGATTGACTGCATCAAATACTTTGAAAAAATCTAAGTAAATGACAAGAAGTTCGTTTTGGCATTTTAAAACTCTAATGGTAGCAGTATGGAGAACTAAGGTTTGTTTCACACGAGGTCCCTGGAATAAATTCATATTGATGGGGAAGAAATGGGGAAGAACATGCGATAGAATACGTTTTTTATATCTTCTCACAGATTAACAACAAAACTGGAAGTGGGAAATTGGCCTGTAAGAGGTAACTAGACTTGGGCAGTTTATGTGAATTGGTAAAACATTGGCTTGTTTCCAATAGTAAGGGAATTTTCCTTCAGCAAAATAATTGTTGAAAATTGTAGTAAAGGGGAAACTTAGGACAGGAGCCTTTTCTTTAAGAATATAGAAGGAATACTATTGAGAACAGAAGCTTTAGTAGGAAACAATGAAAATAAGGACGTGACTTCTGCGTGGTTCGTTTCAATTCTAGTTAAAGAATACGGAATGATTGTTTTATTTTGTGGGAGAGACGTGGGCGTGATTGTAGAAACATTAAAATGAAAGTAAAAGTAATTTATGAATAATTAGGAATTACTTCTCAACACACCAAAGAGATTATTCTCAAATATTTGCATTCGGTAATTTCGATATATGAAAACAAATTAACGGTAATATTCACTCTACTTCCCATTTTCCCACACATTTCACCAAAACTTCGAATAGTGTGTGATCGATAATTTGGTAACTTATCTCCTAATTCGTATGCGTCTCATGGCATAGAATTCGGCTTTATGTACAATTTAGTATAACTTACAGTGATTCTTCAGAAGTCATGGAACTAACTTCACAAGTATTCATAAAAGAATAGTCAATGAAGGCAGAAATGTACTTTTCTAATCATCTTAAGGAAGAAGACTGGTCACTATGTATTTGAGTCAAGTCTTCCCTTATAAATATATAACTATAGGATAATGAAGAAAACAAACCATTATAACGAAAGGAATTAGAATATCTAGTCAAAAACTGAAAAACCTAAACTTAGAAACAAAATTGATCTGTAATCAATCGTTATTAGAATATTATAAGAAGTATGAATCAACATATAGAATAGAAATCAGAGAAGCAAAGCGTCGATGTTACCCCTACCAAGCCGCGGAGCACTTTGGTTCATATTTGAGCAACATACTTAAAAATGTGTATTGTTGATTTGTGAGCAAAATAATCATCCAAATGTGATCCAACATTTAGTAACGTTTCCTTCCTTTCATAGCTCAATTTTTCTTAGTCCTACAACCCACTTAGAAATTATTGCAGTACTTAGAAAATTTAACAACGAATTATCTCGTAGTCCAGATAAATACCAGGTTCATCCACCTTATCACCTCTTCAATCAGTTCAACCATCAGCTTGGGAATTTTCCTAAGTGCCTTTAAATCGGCTCCCATTTATCCTATATATAGGATGGGTAACAAAATGAAAGTGGAGAACTATAGACCAACTTCCCTTTCATCAAAATTTTGCAAAGTATTTGAACATATTATATACTTAAACGGTTACTTTCCCACTGCAGATCAAATAATATTTTACGACCTTCTTAACACTGTCTTGTAAGAGGAAATTATTACCACAGTGATGGGCTAGGGCGCTGAGCCGTCGTTCATGAGGTTGAGTTTCGAATCCCGCCTGGGGCATTGATGTTTGTGGATTTTGAATTACATTGCACTTATACCATCGTGACGGGCCGAAGTCCATAGTTACTAAATTAGCCCATATAAAATAAAGTTTAGTTTTAGAAACCAATCATTTCTTTGATGAAAGTCAAAGAGGGTTGAAATAAACATTAATGGAAGTTTCAAGCAAGGAATCATAACTATTTGAGAGTCAATATCTCAAACAGATTTCCTTTGCGGAACGATTTTTATAATGATGTGTGGTTGCATAAGAACAAGTAAATTGCATACATTTCAACGAACGTTTGGAGTATTTGTTATCGGTAAAAGAGACTGCCATTCCCCGGTTGGATGGCATCATGCCTGCCCGCATTTATCATTTGTACTCATATGGAAAGTCGTTCTATTCTTACTTATTTCGATCGGCATTTACTCCATAGAATGTCTGGGAATCCCCTACTTACTTTGGGGAATCACTTGCGGATGCACTGTACAATTTTGGAATATGCATTTTTTAATAGCGCAGGTTTGATGTCTTTTGAGGGGTACCATGCCGCCTCAGTTGTACTGTTAATGTTACTGTCAAATGAAAGCAACAAAATATGTATCTGCATCT
>JAGDQP010057146.1:2565-12801 GCA_022664845.1 Lepisma saccharinum | reverse complement strand
AATCACACTGGTATTGTCCTTACGTGTTACTTATAATATTTGAAGAGCTGTAAAATATTGTGGCATTAATTATAGTAATGAACTGTCATTTGCGCGTAGTTTTTTTTTATGGAAATATTAAGTAGGCTATAGTAGACCTTTGTACAAAATCAGCCGTTGGAAACTTGTAGCTCTTTTAGACGAGATTACAGATTTGAAAGATGCACATTCACGAATGTTGTTGTTATTGCTTCAGGTTACCTCTTTACAACTGCAGCCTCAATAAAAAATAATGTTTCAGTAGACCAGGGTCGAATTTTTTAATAGTCTAACAAGTCTGTAGCCTGAAACATTCGAAATATCAAAAAGAAGAAGTGTAGGACGGGGTGGAATATTTGTGTTTCTAATATTTCGTTCCGTATTATATCCAAGAAATTTGAAATCATATTGCCGAGCAGCCGTAGCTCAGTTAGTAGAGCGCTGCCTTAGCAAACGGAAGGTCTTGGGAACGACAGCAGAGTCCGCCCATCCGAACTGGGTTTTTTCTCAGTTACACCAGGTTAATGCTGGGATTGTACCTATAAACTAGGCCCTGGCCGACTATCTTCCAATATCCTATTCTGTACCGCACTTTGAAGACTACGAAAATTCTAATCCGTTATAGAATAAATTACGATTGACGTTATCATTTCACTACGGACATCCGTACTGAAATCTCGGGACTAAGGTCAGTTCTCTACGAATCCAACTCCGATACTAAGTGAAGAAAGCATATCTAGTAGAAAGTACTATTAGTGTGGGAGGCAGGGAGTACGCCAGGATTGTAGTCGAAGGGGACGTTTAAAGTAATTGAGGGGTGTAATTCATATTACACTATTCACTATGTATCTTACTATATTAAACACACACACACCTATATATATATATATATATATAGAGAGAGAGAGAGAGAGAGTTAGTTAGTTAGTGTGCGTGTGTGTGTGTGTGTGTGTCTGTATGTGCACACATGTCTGTCATAATACTTTTCAGAATGAGATTTGTGCATAACTAATAAGTAGGTAACTGATTTACGTCACATTTTACATTTTTAAGATAACTCCACAAAATCTTTAATCTGCACGCTTCGGATTATTTTCATCGATTAATTGACAACATAGCTAATCTCGTTTAGAGCGTTGGCTTAACATTCGGAGGGAGGGGGTTCATTCTCAGCGGCCAACTAGCCTGAGACTTTCCTCAGTTACACCAGGCAAATGTAGGAATGACGACTTCAACTTAGTCCATGGCTGACACCTTCCCGCATCCTTTCCCCTCCCCTATCTTGGCCTGAGCATTAGATGCCTAAAGGACATAATTCAAGTTCAATTAAATTCAATCAATCTATTTTAAATGATTTTAGATTTTCTTACTTGGCATTTTATACTTCTTCTTTTTTTTAGCTTTTGCGAGCTTTAACTTCGTAAAGCATGGACCTGCATTTTTCTCCTATTAAATTTGAATAATTATGAAAGGAATTATTTACCTCAACTATGATTTTACAGAACAAAATGATATATTTTAAAATCAACTAAGCTCCATATTTCTCAAACCCTCTACGGATATATAGCATTACATCACAGCTATTGTAGCATGTACTCTTCTTATTGCAAAGTTCCCGAATCCATCCCTGAACTGACGAACTTTATTGAGGCCTTTCGACACGTCCTTCCAAACAAATGCCGAAATGGTATTCCAATTCAAGGTGAAGGAATCCACGTTCACAAATTCTTCCTGGCAATCTTAAGGTGGATTGACGCACAGATGATTAAGTATCATTCTTAGCTTATTTCGTAATGCTCAATGGCAAATAAAAGAAAGTTAGAATCCAACTTTTGATCAATAATCTCTATTTCAGATTAACTACACACATGCATATTTGCTGAGGAGCATTTCTGATAGCTCATACTCTGTCCTTTGCTTTTCTGTTGCTACGAATCAAAGCATTGATGGACTTTTGAATTAAGCTCTTTAGACTTTCACGACCATAAAACATTATTATGATCAATTTTCTTTTTCAAGTCATGCAGAAATTTGCTCCAGTGACGTTTCGAACATTCAAAAACGTTTCTACTAACTAAACTATAAGCAGCTGCTGGCACGACATTCCGTAGAGGCTAATAAAATTCAAACTACTTTTAGCTTGGTGTGTATAGCCACCGTACAGGCTCTCATCGTCGTTGTATTCTGGCTTTTATGACCTCAGTTTACTACTTTTTGTTTTCAAGTAGCTCCTCAATGGTTCTCGTGATGCTGGGTCAATACCAAACATACTTCGAATCGAAGTCGGGACCGCTCAGACAAAGGGCGAGAGTGTTAACCATATGGATATCCGGAAGCCCACACACAGATGAACATATAAAAACAAATGCCGTAACGACGGCGTAATCTCCCATTTTGATTTCCGAAAACTCTTGAAAGAAGGTGGCGAACCGTAATTAACAAGAAACGAGAAGAATGCTCCACAGTTTGCAGGAAGTTCTGGTACGCAAAAAGTCCGAAGTAGTAACTTCTGAATAAATTTTGTTTTCCTTCTGATTTTACTAGCATACGGCCATTTTTCCAACACGAATTTCATCACGTTTGCTTTCCACTTTTAATTATTCTATTTTTAACGTTTTATTGAAAGTTAAAACAGAAGCCCAACGAAAAGGTCCACATGCCCACCGAAATGACCCAGGAATTCATTCAACGTGAATAAGAACCAGGTCAAGCCTGGTAAAGACGGTCTGAGCACGAGACTGAAAACTTGTAGTAGTATGGAATGAAATATATGAAGTCCTGATTGGCTATTGAAACAAACTTTAGAATAAACAAATGTATATTACGTTTGTAATTGTAACCATGTATTATTAATACGTTCTTTAATATGATTTACTGCGATGAATTACAAACAAATTCTTCATTGATTACAGCGGTGATTACAAATGAAAACTCTGAAAATGAGAATTTCCACACACATAGAAGCTATATGTTCGTACAATTTGTGTAGATTAATTTAGATTGGTTGTACAAATCTGATTAAAGCAATTTCACTATTTCAGACGTTTATTTAATCTCAGATCACACCACTTTGTTTGCTTTCCCCCTGTTCCTAGAATTTGGAATTTACGGTGGATAAAGAATTACTGTTTAGCAAGTTGTAATCATTGTTACCTTCTATTACCATTTGCTTTAGTGATGAAACAAAGATCACGGTTAATTAGAAAAATAGATGTATTTGTACATATGCCTAATCTAAGTCCATGTTTTAATAATCCCCCTCTTCATTGTGAGGCGTTCCGCCTTTTCACTCTGCACACAAAACAGACAAAACCATAGAGAATGATGAATTGCACTTGAAGTGAGCCTAGCACCTTTGCACCCTAGCACAGCAGGGAGCAGACAGTAAACGGGTGTCTGTCTTCGGGAATGTTTATGGTTCTTTCCATCATTTTTGTTGGGAGGCCATTGATTTTTGTGAGGAGACAAGCAAGGAGTAGCCCAACAGAAGTCATTTCCATAGAATAAATGCAAAACTGCTGCCAACTTGAATTTTGTATTACAATAACGGTAGTCTTTGCAAATCGAAATTCCAGGAATTTCTCATGATAAAACGAGCGAGGAAGAACATACTTCAGGAGGGTGTGTTCGGTGATTTTCCTTAGGGGGGTGTAGCCAAATTCTAGGGAGGGTGTAGCGTACTCCCTGGTGGGAGAGGTTCGTAAAAATTTAAATTGTACACGTAGTCCCTGCGTAGATCTAGTAATGCAGTGTTAATATTCTCCCAATTACTTATATAGAATCAAGCTGTCCTTGTTTTCTAGATACTGTATTTAATATATAAGGTTTGCTGTCGTCTGATTTCTGTGTGGTTAATAATTAAAGTAAGTATGCACTGTGTGTACAAGTTTTCTTTTATTTTCTCTTTTTACATGTTCTACAAAAGATAAGGCGCACTGAATATATAAAATTATTATAGATGTGTCTATATTTTGTAAAAACAAATGTGGCTAAACAGACTACAATAACAGTAATACAAAATAAATATGTTTAAAACCATGCTTTCATTAAAAAAATGCACTTACGGGAGAAAATATTTTTATCTCATGTCCATACATTTTCCAGCAATTTATTAATTTGTAGAAGTATACGACAAAATAAAAGCGTGAAACGTTTACGGAAAATTATGTACAAATTCACAATCATATTACGTGATAGTGAAATGGGAGTGTTATTTGATAATGTGTAATTTTAAGATGAACAATAGTTTCTACGTGGGTCCAACGCTTTTATTTTAGCCACTTAATTTTAAATTCAGCAGACTAGAACCTAATTGAGTAATTGTGAGAATAACTAGACGAACGAGTAAGATATTATCTCTAAAATATATAATATATCTATTACAGTTACTAGAAGAAATTTCAAATAATATTTCAGAAGAAACGAACAAAAAATCTCTTATTACATATGTCTAAAACCATTTTAAACTTTCTATTCAAAACTACCAAGTGACGAAAGAAGTTAGGTCAGGAAAGCGTTTGGCTGCATATTCAGAACGTTCCAAAGTTATTCCTTATTCATACCAAAGAATGCTGACATGGCAACTTTAAAATGAGCTCTGACCGACTTCCTTCCCCCATACCTCTTCCTTAGTTTATGCTGGCCGGAGCCGAAGATGAATAAAAGTCATAACTGAAATTAAATTCAAGAATTTCGAATTATTTTCTTAAATTTATTTTAGATAATTCTTTTTCTTTACATAATATTACAATAAAATTATGCTGGCTACATCCATCGATGAAAGACCAAGTTAATCACTGGTAATTCCAATGCTTTTGTATTGTTTCAAACCAAGTGTTTTAAAAAACCGTAAACAAACCTTTCGTGATTATTTTGTATTTGTTTTACTAAAATTCAACAGAAAATAGTTGAAAAGGTCTTTCCGCTAGTATACTGCAAAGAAACTTATGAGAATTTCTTTTAAATCGTTTCACTTACATGATTGAAACAAGTAGAAAGTATTTTATGTACTAAAACGATACCACAAAATTCAAAATGGAGACTAAATTAGTTTCTACCTATTTTTTTTGCAGTTCACAGTAAAGTGTGAAGATATACTCCAGAATTGTTTATATTTATTTAACCAACTAAACTGTACAAGTAACCTAAAGAGTTGGCTGTCAACTTTTGACGAAAATTTTATGTGTTGTACCTTCAACAGCTTAAGTCCAAGAGATATGTTGACGTAAGTAGTTATTAATATTTTATCACATTGCTTCATAAACGTATAAAAATGGCATTTCAATCACAATAAAACTCTCTATAAACTATTCACATAGCATGATTTGCCTATTGCATTTTAACGTAATACGTTTCTAGTCTTTGGTTCATAGCGTAACAACTTTTTAAAAATATTTTTATTATTATTATTATTATTTCTCATACCAGAACTCATATCACAGTGAAGGGAAGAGATTACCTTACATTTACAAGCTCTAGCCTTTAAACTTAGTTGAGGCAGTTGACTTAGTCCGTATACACACTCCGCCCCTTCGGACCCCCTAAGAGCTATTCAAATTATTGCTATGGTATTTATACACGGTGTATATAAAATGCAGACTTTTAAATTACTAAAAGCAGGTCCCAGATCAAGGCAATTTTTCATATCTCCGAAACACCTCAAGATATACCCTTATCCTATAAACTCACTCCCCTTTATCGTTAGACTATAAACCCACTCCCCGATTACCCTTAGTCTATAAACCCACCCTAAGCCTATAAAGAGATCCTTAGACTATAAACCCACTCCCTCCTAACCACTACCCGGTTGTTTATGCACCTCACCCCTCTTCGGCCTTCGATCCCCATCCCTAACCAATAAAACATAATATACTATATGGGGTCACCAGGCTACCACAAAATTCGTCACGTCGCTTCAATGGCCACCAGAATTTAGAGAACTTTTTAAACACTGGCTGCGAGGCTGAAACTTGGTATACGTCATCTTAAAAATATTTATTTCGTATTCTTGTAGTTTGTCGAAAAATGCTGTTACTTTTGCTCTATCTCTAACGTTTTTGAGATATAAGGTTCTAAATTTCTAAAATTAATAAAATAAATAGTTTATGTATGTTCTTGACATTTTGGATTTATATGCTTACGAAAATTCTAAATGCCTTGTAACGGGCGAAAATTTCAATATGACCTTGAAATTGCTAGCTTCTAAACTACTGGAGCCAAATCGAAGAAACTTGGTAAATGGCTTCTTGAAAATGTCTTTTCGTACTCTTTGAGTTCTTCAAAAATTGTTATTTTTGCTCAATCCATAACCGTTTTCAAGATAAGAGGTCCTAAAGTTTCAAAATTTCAAAAAAATCAATTTTGTCGTATGTGCTTTAAAATTTCGAATTTATATGTTTTCGATAGTTCAGAAAACCTTGTAAGGGTGAAAATTTCAATATCTTTTAATCTTTAAGGTAACTCTTAGTTTTTAGATGTTAGATAAATTATTTTGATCTTAATAAGGCCACAAGATTTATGTATGAGGCAAATTATAGCTTATAAGTGTAAACGACAAAAGAAATTATGTAGGAAAAAAAGATCTGTAAGATTTAACTGAATGTAAAAAAACATGACTTGAATTACTAATATATGTGGAAAAACAATGGAAAAATAAATCCAGAAATACGAGTAGTTCTTCCAAATCTTAATATTCGGTTATACAAAACAAAACATCAAATATTAATATATCGGTTGACACTCTAGTTAGTTTTAATTATCACAGGCATGCGATGGATATTTTTGCAAAATTTTCATTTGATTCTCATTTTGTTTCGGGACGCTGAATCCTAAAATTCCATATTTTTATCCCATCACATTAGGTTTCTTACACCCAAACGCCACGTGCAACCTTATATTTTCCCCTAGCAATCCGTACTGTACTCACACAGAGTATTTAGAACATTTCCAACAATGACTTCTTAAAAATGACTATTTTTCCTTTTCAATCAACTAAATTCATGAGGAAGCAATAAATAAATAATTCGAATCTTTATGGGAATTTTGAATATTGAATATCCGAAGTTGTGAATATTTTGACAGATGACATGTATTTCAAGGATGTGACAAGGGTTCTTTCTTCCATTTACGAGCTCGTGCCATAGGTTTCTTCTCATGATTCTCTTATTTATGTGCCAACCCCACCAAGTTGCTTACAGGCTGTTTCCATTCCTGATCATTAAGACAGCGATTCTGGTGAAGAGCTCAGTGCTGATATCAACACGACTCAACTGTTCACAACCTGAACAAAATGATCTCTTTAGAGATTTAGATCTTCCTAATCATTCACCTGAATTGTTATGCTATATGATGAAGGAAAACAATGGTGGGTACCAGGTACTTTGTGTCTGTGATACAGGAAGCAGGAGAAAGATTTTGTTCGATATTTATCTCAAGACGATGAGTTGGTGTACTCTAACAATGTTCCTGAGCAGACAAAAATCTTCAATTTGGAGTACTATAGGTAAGAATGGATCTTGTTCATTAACTCATCAAAACGAAGTGACAGTGCTTGCCAGCCTTCTAGCTCCATTAGTTTAGAATTTAGCATTTCAAGCTCATAAGTCATGCATCAGAAATAGCTTGAGATAGATGAAAAACGCAACGCCCCTTTAGGGTGAGGGGACAGAAAGCCAAAGGCATTACACAGCCAAAGCAGGCCCGAAGGGTATATAGCTGAAGGGGAAGAATGAATAAACGAAGAGGGAGGGGTGTATAGGCTACGGTTAACGAGGAGTGGGTTAATAGAATAAAGGTAAGAGTGGGTTTATAAGCTAATTCTAAGCGAGAGTAGCTTTATAGGCTAACCGTAGTGGAGAGTGGGTTTAAAGGATATATCTCGGCTATTTAGGAGGTATGAAAAATTGCTTTGACCTGGAACCTTTTCTTGGTGCATATTTTAAACACTGGTATTTTATAGGATATATAAATACCATATTAATCATTTGCATAACGCTCCGGGGGCCCAAAGGTGCGGAGTGTGTATAGGCTGAGTGGACTGTTTCAACAAAGTATAAAGTAACGGCTAGAGCTTGTAAATGTAAGGCATTGCTTTTCTTTACTCTGGTATGTTTTCGTATGACTACACTATGAGCCAAAGGCTAAAAATGTTACGTTAAAAAGCAATAGGCTATGTGAATAGCCATGCACTAGAAACTATATACGAACTGACCTGGAAATAATGTCCACATAAATAGTTTCCGAACCAGGATGTGTATGTGTAGAAAGGAGTAACTAGTTATATTTTAAAAATTCGGCACTCAATTCCTTATTGAAAGTCTACCTACCATCTTGGAAAATTACGCCAAAAACATTTGTTTCTGTAAATATCTCGCTTGAAACTATTTTAAAGCAAAATATCTTAGTACATAAATTTAAAATAATAATTGTTCTTTTCATTTTTTCCTCTAGGATGCGCCGCTTAGGCACTAGAGACGCTTGTAGTTCTCCTAGATTTCCCTACACTGTTTCGTACCAGCAAAGGCCAAGCAACAGGAAGCTGAGAATAGATATACCTGGAAATAATACAGGGTTTTGAAAACTGGCTGTTTGTCACAGTTTCTTGTACTGAGTAAAATATCGAATTTGCGACGTTCGTGTGTTGCAACGCGCTATTCCATATTTTACAAATGGCGCCCGAAATACGATATTTGACAATATATTTTCAGTATTTATTAGAACAGTAATTTCGCAAATAGACTATTTCGTACAATTAAACGTCGTGAGTGACGTACTGTATTTGCGATCTTAGTGTGCTGCCGCTGACTCCGCCATGGTGGCGTTGCGCAACATGCAAAACCATGACAGAGACA
Source organism: Lepisma saccharinum (assembly GCA_022664845.1). Classification (NCBI taxonomy): domain Eukaryota; kingdom Metazoa; phylum Arthropoda; class Insecta; order Zygentoma; family Lepismatidae; genus Lepisma; species Lepisma saccharinum. The sequence continues at coordinate 3,934 of JAGDQP010057146.1, read as the reverse complement.
TCTTTCAATTTAGTTATCGTGAAGCATTAGAGTGTTGCGCATTGAGCGGTTGCGGTAAAACGCATATTATAAGAACAATGATAGTGTGGCGGCCGATCGTTGCGAATTTCCATGGGATTTTAATCCAGCACGTCATCGACAAGTTCCATCCGCCCATGTAATAGTAACCTAGCTACGTAATTTTGGGAAACTTGTTCGACTGTGAAGAATACATTATTAGAACGACTACAAAGTGCTGCACGTAAATAAGAGAATATCAAGGCTGTTCGATCTTCTGTTATAAAAGACCCCCAGCGTTCCATTCAGCACCAGTCGGCATCTCTACTGCTGCATCAGTCATGGGTGCACCGATTATTGATGCAAGGTTTAAAATTGCAACCGTACAAGTTGAACATAGACTGGCACCTGTAATTCAATGATTGCCTACGAATTAGATAATTTTATGAGCGATTGGGGGTCAAGGTGAACGAGGATGACGATTTAATGAACAAGCTGCGGATGTTGGACAAAGCCCACTCCCGTCTCCTAAATAAGAACTATTTTCGTTATTGGGCCAAGTAGAAACCACTTTTGTTATAAGAAGTTCCTTTAAACAACAACAAAGTAAACGTGTGGTTGCTGTGTAATCGCTTTGGGTCATGGGCCCATATTTTTAGATGGTGATGGCTTTCAACCCTAGTACCTGATCTCAATGGTGTTATACACGACACATTTGATAAGCAGGAACTGAAGTGCTTTCCTCACATCCATGGCAATGCATAGTTTCAACGAAACGGGACAAAGTCCTATGCTGCACGCAGCTCAATGCCAGCTTTACAAAAATTGTTTGGCCACCAAGTAATTTCCAACACGGTGGCATGCCGTGCTTCCAAGATCTCTTGACCTGAACGTCTTTGATTTTTCTCTTGTGGCGTCATATTAGAAGTAAGGTGATCCAATGTTGACCTGTTACAACTCGAGAACTTAAAGGATCCCTGAGAAAATTGCCGATTCCTGTGGTTATGTTACGTCAACTATGCAGGATGTCCTTCGACGATTGCAAGAATGTGAGCGAAAAATGCTGGTAATTTACTGGACGTCCACTTTAAGACATGCACCTATACATCTCTTGAGCAGTATGTAAGTATGCATGTAATGAGATCATGTGTACCATTCCTTGCATTGATTAAATCTCTTTTAACTCTCTATTACTCTTTCTATCTCTCCATTTCAAAATTTTCCGAGACCCCCTTTATTTGCCAAAGAAAGGTGACAAAATAAACACTTGAACCACTCGAGTTTACTGTTTCAGTTGATAAGGGATTATTTCCTATCGGAGATACTGAAAATAAGATATTGTAATATATATATATATATATATATATATATA
>JAGDQP010057145.1:0-12801 GCA_022664845.1 Lepisma saccharinum | reverse complement strand
ATGAATTAGCCTTTATCGTTCTAAAAATGGCAGAGTTGGATTATCAGTGAGAGAAGCAGCACTCGTTCGTCGAAAAGCCGAACCCTAATGATTCAACCGGGTCAAGTTTTGGATTGGGCCACAGGGTTTATGCCTGGGAACCGACCTGACCCGGTGACCTAATTTCGACCCAGTGATCTGATTTCGACCCGGTGATCCAGTAGGCAGGGCATAGTTTTTATTCGTCCTTTATTATACACTGCTGTGTTTGAACAGTGTTTCTTTCAGCGGGTGACCCCGAATCAACAAATATACTCCCAATAATGTGCAAATAACAGCCAACTGAAAAAGTCGTGTGATCTAAGGTGTTATCCGACCATTGGGTGGTCGGATCGCAATTCCCTCTGCTCATTTGTGTCAAAACTGGTTGATCGGGGTAGGTTTCGGACCGAGTCAGACGGGTCAGGACGAGTCACCGAAAGTGGCCCGTTTTCAGCTCTGGATTCAACGGCACAGTGACTTCCACCAAACGGTTCACTTCGAGTTAGGTAAAGTTCTGTTCAGTTCGAGTTCACTTCCCAACATCACAGACTCACCCCAGCTTGCTGGTTGGGTAGCCGTGCGCTGTACGGCGGTAGGCCAACAACTCGAAGGTCCCGGGTTCGAGACCCGGCATGGGTGTGGATTTTATTAGCTAAGGGGCGAATCATGACGAGACTCAGTGTACAGTTACTAGACTAGCCTATATAAAAGTAAAACTTACCAAAAATAAAGTTTATCACCCCCCGCTTGGAGCGCACACGTTCCAAGTGACTGAACTCGTCAGAGAATGACATTTTTAAAACATTTATCTTAAATGGCTATGCCTGCACACACTAAAAACTAAACTGGTAAATATTTCTTCAGAAAATATTTCCGTAACAAGTCATTTGTGTCCATTTTGTCTAACAAAGTTATTTTTAAAAATGTATGCAGAGGAGGACTGTAATTTCATTTAAAACAAATTAATTTTGTTTGAAGGAGGGTTTGGCTGAAAGAATCGTTTAAAGCACTTTTTAAACAAATCTGCTGAATTCTGCAAACAACAGCCAAAGGCTGCAAACGAAAACAACTAAAAGTTAAAATCGAGTTTTTTTGTTTTTTTTTCATTTTGTGAGAAAATGAAATGGATAAACGTGTGTCTGGCGCTTTGCGGCCTTTGTGATACGCTTGTCTCATTTCTCTCAGTACAAAAATATACACACTGAGAGAGACATATTAATTCTCTCCTTTTCCACAGGCAAGTTAAACAAATAACATTCTGTACCTTTCATTGAACAATTTCACAACAAAATTACTTACTATTTTTCTCTAAGATTGCCTTTCTTTTTTCCTCCCTGAATGCAGTATTTTATACATGATGAATAAAAATCTCAATGTGTGAAGAGCAATGTGATATTCCTTGCCAAATTTCAATGTGAAAGCAACCTTGCAAACTAGTTTTCGAGAATATAGGTCATAAAAAGGGACGATACTGGAACACTGTAAATTATAACAACTTATGTTTGTTCAACGAAATTGTTTGCAATATCACCGTGGATATTATTAGCCTCACATTTTTAGACCTACCCAGTTCCCATGGCTCAGTGATTAGAATCACTAATTTTCGATATACACTGTGGAGGCGGTGAGAGTTTGAGTCCTGTTCACACCGGCTATTCTACGGCTTTTAAGGGTTTTCCTTAATACTATTGGGAGAAAACTTAGGTGAAAACTTTCAACCATGAGAGGACTCGCCAAAGGACTTCATCCCTCCCAACTATAACGAACTTAGACCGTAGTTACTACTTGAGGCCGTAAGTGAGAACCTGTACATTAAAAAACGCTCCTAGGAGGACTGTTCGGAAGAGCACATGTTTGTGATTTGGAAATTCCGAAATGTCGGAATTTGGAAACACTGGAATTCCGAAATGCAAAATTTCGGAATTTAGAAAACATTGGGTGTATTTCGAAAAAATCGATCTTTCAGGTAGCCCCATAAAAATATAACAGAAATCTGGCGCCAGTGAAGGCTGAAGTCCCTTCGAAATGACTGGCTATGACAAAAATACTCAATTTCTCTCCTGCTGGTACGGGAATTACGGCATGTTGCTATTTTCTGTAAGAAATATCAAATGCATGCCTTATCATCCAATATGGTTCATGTACGGTCTAGGTATGGAAGATTTGCATACAAGCATCTGTTGAGATAGGGCCAATAATGGACCGTTGTGGCATCGCTCACAACTTCCATTTCATCATACCGAAGCCGCCTCAACAGCACCGCTTCCGATTCCTTTCTTACACACTAAGGTACGTCGAATTTAAATTTCTTTACTATACATATGTTCATTACAATTTAAGTTATTAACAAAAATCTCGGGTAACTTAGCAACTGGGTTACAACATGAATAACTTCACGACGTGATTTTCTACTCTGGTAAGTTCAAAAACATAATTTTCTTTTCGTCAGATTTCACACTTTGCACATGTTATTGCCGAAATACGGAAAAAGGCTCCACGACCCTGAAAGAGTGGAGCAGTGCGTCTGAAATAATATAATATTGGAGGCAAGGAGTTGAGCAGAAAGCATATTATTTATATCTTTTTCTTTCTTCTCGACAAAATATGTCTTTATTGCACAGAAAACATTTCCCAATATTTGTTCTCCTTTCTCGTGTCATCTTTGTCTCCACTACGAAAAGGAAACGGAACTTCCGAATCGAATTTCCTGTTCACTTTGTCCAATATTTTTCTTCTTTTCTTTCTCTCTGAAAACTTTGACATAGTAACAGTGGCTTTAGAACATGACAAATTTATAATACTGAGCTTTTAAAAAGACAATATCATATTTTATCATCATCATCATCATTGTACTTGTAGCGGCACGTCCTTGGTAGCAACTTTTAGGGCAATCATTATATTCAGTAATCTTCAGTATTGTTTTCCATTCCTAGTATTCATTTTTTCTTATTTAACTTCCATGTATGAGCCAGCCATACAAGTAGCAATGAACAAAACCCTTCACATTCCTGACGGATGATTTCCCTCAGCGAACGCACTTTTAAATGGAAAGAATAAGGTAGCGGCAAATGCGTTTCTCACTCAAAACCCATATAATAAAATGTACATACGTGTTATCCTCATCTATTATACCATGGGTAGACCATTACAAAGAGCTGGGTAATCATATTTAAGGAAAAACTCCAATTTTACTCATCACATTAAATTCGTAACTTCTAAAGCACTCAAAACTTCTTGGACTTCTCTACAGGTTTACTGATATTAAAGATTTCAGAGCTCTTCGGTCATATTTTCTCACTTGTGTACTTCCTACTATTGAATACTGTGCATCTATCTGGTCTATGGCTTGTGAAACTAACTTATCTAAATTGTACAAAGTTCAAAATTTCTTTATTCGCATTGTGCGAAACAGGATACTAAACCTCCAACATAAATCTAACGCAGACATTTTGAATTCTCTTGACTTAAAAAAAACACACACACACGAAGAAAACTAAATGACTTAAATTTTATTTATAAAATAATGCAGGGCACAATCAGGATCAACGACCTTCTTCCGCTTTTTAACCTAAGAGTACCCAGACAAAATGCCTGTTCCCAACACCATTTCTTCCTCTCGAAACCTAGATTGTGTTTGGTCCAACGAGCTCTTGTATACAGAGTGTCATATCTTTACAATACTCTTTCTTTGTCATCAGATTTTTGCCTCACGTCACTAAAAGTAAATTTCTAAAGATTGTCCTAAGAGTCTGGAATGAAAAAAACAGCTTATTTCTTACAGTACAATTGTTTGTTGTTGTTATATCACATTGCTACAAGAATGGTGTAAACTGGCGTTTGCTGTATCGGTGCTAACTTATAATAAATAGAAATAGATCCCATACTGGTGTTTTCCTCGTAAAGCTGACACTTCTGAGAGAGAACTCTGAAAATCCTGAGTGAGCATGGCTGGCAGTGCCGAAGCCAGCAATCGTCACCACCTGGCAGCGAGGATGGAAACGTTATAATCTCAAATAGTTGAAGCCGTTGTCTTTCCTTAATCGTACTTTTAAATTTATCCTTCAGTGCACAGTTTATCTAACCAGTGTCTCAACCATTTACTTTCCTATCTCCTTATGATGAATAATATGGCTTCTTCTTCACGCACTATCTACGTAATGATTCCTCCCTAGTTACTATTTATGATTTTCAGTTCACCTTCACATCCGCATTTCAAAGTTCCCGAATTTATTATCATTGCGTAGATGATGGTCTGATGATATAAATGATGATATAAATAAGAGAAGACTCCATCAAAGGACACCTCCAATATTAAATGAAGCTTTTATCTCAACCTTTCGCTATATTTTGCCACAACAGAATTTACTTCGTGAAAGCTGATTTCATGGTTACCCTTCGAGCGTTTGTTTGCGGCACTTCAACATATGCGTTCTTTTATATCACTTCCGACATGGAAGCTGTTCTAACTTTCTCTTCTAATTGTGATATCCGTTGTAACCTCCTTCGCCATTTTGATCCTTTCTGTGCCTCATTATTCACATTTTCTTGTATCTTCCAGCGTTGTGTTAATGTTGAGGTTTCATTCTCTGAAAGCAGAACCATGTCCTTTGCCAAACTAGTGCAGTTCATATCATTCTTCAGCAAACTGCAAACGCTCTGCCATTATTGAGATACTTTCTTAGAATTTCTTCTGAAAGTGTTTTAAGTCTGTTGACTGAGGCAACTTACCTGTTTCATTCCTTTATCTAATGGAGCTTATTCTGTTTGGTTTTACTCATTTTATGCTTATTCTGGTATATAAATAAACCAAGTGGTCGTAGCTCAGTTGGTAGAGTTGACTTCCCAATTCAAAGGTCCTTGTTCGAGTTGAGTGACCGACCATTCTGACAGGTCTACCCCCGTTTTCTTCAATCTTGCCTGGCAAATACCATTAAGTTATCTTCAATTTAGGCTCTCTCCGATCAGTTACTACAACCTGAGCCATAGATGGCTAAGGGTCAGTTCAATAATCGACTGCCAAATTTCTAGTCAGCGCTAAGTTGAGGCCAAGTCTGATTTTGGCCAATGGGCGTACGCAAAATCAGAGTTGGCCTCAACTTAGCTCCGACTAGAAGTTTAGCGGTCGATTGTAGAACTGACCATAAATGTCATAAATTCTAATTATGATTCAAATAATGTTACTTGTATATCTCCGAATTTCTCCCACTGCACCTACATTCTTAAACCATTTCTCAGTTACTACCACCAATTGCTTTCTCCAACCCAACCTTTCTTTGTATATAAATCCATGTTCTTCACAATATATTCATTGTTCCCCTTCCTATTTGAAACTAACTGATCGTCTGGAATCTGTCCATTAATGCTAAAGTTTCCATGATATTAGATACATTTATTTATCAAGCTGTCCAGTTCAATAGTTCTAAGTAGTATTAGATTTAAAAGTATCAACTAGTACATCTACAACAGGAAGATAATTGTTACAAACTTACCAACTGAAGTGAAATTGTACGTAAATTAAGTGTCCTGGCTTCAGCTTTCTCTCGATAACAAGAACAATAAATACTCACCTAGAAAAGAAAGAATAAAAAACATTAGAAATCTGATTTTTTTTAAAATATATTTACACTTTTACGATAAATGAAGGGTGGAAATTCCAAATTTTCTTGGTGCCAAAGTTGAAATTCTGCAACAGAGGCAAAAGCGAAAGAAGGTTTTCGGGTTATATTCATGCCCGTGTTAATATAGCTACTTTGTTCTACGTTAAATGTAAGTAACACCGGTGTTAATTTTGTGGTGATCTCCAATGTTTCGTTACATTGACACCGCATTGTATTGTCTTTGAGAGGAATTTCCACGTATCTCCTAGGCACACAAAAAGTCTTTCAAATCGCCATTAATGAATATTAGAAAGAAGTGCTGTGATATGATACAAATATCATATAAGCGGTTCGTAGAGTATAAATATGGTTGTCTGGAAGCAGTGTTACATTACTGCCTTCTAGTACGATATTATATCTACACTTCACGAAATTCGAAGAGAAATAACCACATAACACCCTGGTGTTACCTGTACGTAAAGTTGAACGAACGGCCCTTCGTTGACTAATAAGGAAACTATCAATGAGATTATATCGTAACTTACATCAATAGAATTTACGTTCTATAGCAGTGGTACCCAGCCTGGGGGGCATGGAAGAATTTCAAGGAGGGTTCAGGCGACTGACGGAAAGTAACAAAATTAACACATGAAAAACGGAAGCAATTGGACAGAACAACTACCGTCACGATATCTTGTACAAATCTCACAACGCCTGATAAGTTACAATTTTATATCTGTGCTTTTGTTTCACCTTCACAAACTTAGGTTTTTAAGAATAACGAGCTAGGGAAACGGTTCTGCGACTGAGTGTTGTAATAAAGAAAATTGAAGCAAGTTGCAATAAGTCTGCTTGAAAGTATAATTACAGAGCGTGCAATTTATACACTATATCATTATTTCTTCTTTTTGCTTCACTTGCTAAGTGATTTAACTGAAAAGTATCAGCTACGCTTCCAGAAGTATGCATCTTTAAAACTATTCAATGAAAGTTCAATGAAATGTTGTCTTGATATCCAGCAAAGTATTTAGAGACCTGTCTTAAACGGATAGTCCAATACCAAAATGCATAGAAATTAGTGTGATGGCTGACACTGTCTTTGTTTTACGAGCTGTTTGATGTTGGTGTAAAGTTCGATAATGCACATTTGAGATCCATGTCCAAACGGTTGCGAAACTTTGATTATATTACGGCCAATGTTGAAAATCCTGATTCACACAGGTAAGTGGACGTGAACTGAATCAGGATGTGTATGGTTTTCTTTGCCACTTGTGGATACACGCAAGAAAACAAAACGAAAATTCTTCCAGAGGCATTGAATGAAATTGTTCTTTTGCATTTGAATCGCACTGTAACTCAATAAACTCCTCCTGAATCTCGTCTGGAAATATATCAACATCAACGGTGAAAGGACTTCTTGTTGGTTTCTATTGCCAGTCGTCTGCACACATGTCAGGAAAACAGCGTTTGAAATCATCATGAAGCATGTCCAAATGTACAATGAAGTGTCTCTCCACTAGATGACACTCGTTGCTGTCAGGAGTTTTATTCAATCGAGGAAATGATGAAAACATGTGTGTAGGAGCGTTAAGACGTTTCCACAATTGAACCTTTTCCAAGAAAGCATTTATCGCGTCGTAAGAGGTTAGTATATTGCAGTTTCTACCCTGTAGTTTGAGATTGAGATTATTCAATATTTCAAAATGGTCTGCAAGGGAAGCGAGGGAAAAAACACATATTTTTTTTATCAGTAAAGCAATCATGAAGTTCAACCTTTCCTACACTCATAAGAAGTACTTCCACTTCTGACTTCAGTTCGTACAACTTGCTCAACATATTTCTCTTCGACAGTCATCGAACTTCGGTATCGAAAAGTAAGCTTTTGTGTTTGGCACTGATATCATTCAAGGCTTCCAAGGCACGGTTATTTAGAGCACTTGTTTTTACAAAATAAACTACTTTAATAGCCACTTTTAGTGCCAGTTCTGATTTGTTGGTAAAGTTTTTGAAGTTAATGCTTGCCTGTGGATTATGCAGTGAGAGCCAGTAATTGCAGGGTTCTTCTCTTTGGCAAGCTTTATGAAGCCAGATTGGGAGCCTAACATCGCTGGTGCTCCGTCAGTACAGATTCCTACAACGCTGTCCGAAGATAAATTATTTTCAACAAAACGTTACAAATGGCAGAAAAACATCAGAACCTTTAGATATCGTTTCCAAACATTTTCAGAAACTTCTTCTCATTTACAAATCGACAATACACTATCAGCTGACAACACTGAGCAATATCAGCGGAATCATCACACTGTAAAGCAAAAAATGAAGAGCTTTTAAGTTTTTCAATCACCTGATTTTTTATATCTGAGGACGTTTCATCAGTTCTTTGCTTCACACTATCATCTGACAGCGATATTTTATCCATTTTTGCCTTACTTTCCACCCCAAGGACAATGTTAGTCGCTTTAAGCAAGCAAGGTTTGACGAGTCTCTCTCCAATCCTGTGGGGATTTTTGTCTTTTGCTATTAAGTAGGATGCTTCCACCACTTTTTCATTCTGTTGTTGAAATGTTCCAGTGCAGTCCAACTTCATATATTTCAGAGTGTTTCTTTTCCCAATAAAAAATCTTTAGGCCTGTTTTTAAGAGTGGAATGTAGAGCGTCGTTGCTCAGAATGTGTATGACACGCAACGCACTGTGGTAATTACACATCATCCCTCTCGATATATGTAAATCCGTACTTTATGTAGTCTTCATTGTACAATCTTTTTTAGAACTGGAAGTCGACATATCGCTTGAAATGCAGTAGCAATTAAAAAAGCAGCTGTTGCCAGAAGCACAGGACGTGAATCTGAACTCCTTAGAATTGCAACTACAACAGGGAACAAATTAAATAACAATAGCTTGCGGATAAAAAACACAATATCGAAGATTGATTATCGGATTTAAAGAAATATAGTGTGTCGTTGCCAATCATGCAAACTGGAAATTGTTTTAATCACACTCAAAATGTTATTTCATCTCGCAGCATCTTTTGTTTTTCCTATTAACAATGTCCACTGTGGCACAGATTTATTTTATTGCTATTATTATGTGTAAGTACTGTCTCCAAAACGAATTTAATAAGAAATGTTTAAAAAAAATAACATAACTTTTCGATACAAATAATATACCTGTGTAAATTACATTCGTAAATACGTCTTAAGACTTCCACAACATATATACTGGATAGTTTCACCAATTTTCTTTCGGTTATTTGTTACGCTCTCATTATGTTTCGAAAAAGTCGTTGATCACAAAACGAACGTCGTGTGTTGAAATGAGAACAGAACTATGATTCCAGAATTTTTTTAAAAATAAATACATACATTAGTAATTTATTTACACGTGGTTTCTTTCAATTTGCTCTTCTTCAAGTGGTGACCTTGCTTTTGCACTAAAATAGTGTGCGAAACCCTTTACGTAATTCCAAATTACCAAAAATTATTGTGGGCGGGGGTAAGTGGAGTTTTCTGGATTTACCAAGGGGGTCACCATGCCAAAAATGTTGGGAACCTATGTTCTATAAAAAGGTTGTGTACAAAAAAAAATCTTCTCTTTTCAACTCTGAGGTTCTTAGATCAAGGTTGGAATATTTCGTGCCAAGCGTACATAAGTTTAAGCTCTTGTCAATCAACAGAGGAACCTTCTTCACTTTCGTCCCGGAATAAACTGGGTAGATTTGTAACGTTTCCCCCACTATTTTACAACTGTGTTGATTAAACGATGTAAACATATACTTTTTGTACAGTTCACATGGAATATTGCAACCTCGATCCCAGAACTTTGCACTTGAAAAGGGTAGCTAAATTTTGTATTTAACCTTTCCATAGGACGTAGATTCTCTCAGCCAAAGTTCAAGGTAGGGTTTAATATGATCTCATCGACGGTCTCATTGTAAGTCTAAATCGGAGGCTTTGGCTACCTTCCGTACAGCTGACTCAATACTGTCTACTCAATACCATCATCGATTTGAAAGTAAAAATAAGAGAGAGAGAGAGAGAGAGAAACGTTAATTCTTAAGAAGCTGCCCTGACTTTATTCATAAGGGCAGAAACAATTAAAGTTAAAAGGACCAAGGAATAAATATTTACTGAAACAATTTCTTGCAGTTACAATATATCAAAACACATTAACATAGAAATTTTCGATGCATGCGTGTATAGGTAAAAGATAAGACACATTACCGAACAGTTAATGATTTGAAGCAATATTTCGTGACTCTTCCGTTCGTGACCAACCATTCAAACTCGTTACTTTTAACCTTTTTATCTTCAATGCCGGTATTCACAGTGTAAAAGGCAATTGCGTGACACGAAGAAAATACATCTAAAATAATTCTATTTTTGGATCGGAATCAGTGGCCAAACATGGAGGAGGAATGACATTGGTTGTCGAACACACTTTCATGAATGGGAAAGTAGTGATCAGGGTCTCAATCGGAGGTAACATCTCGTCAGTGCCCTTGTAGGGCTAAGGAGAACCTTGCAAAATCTCAGTAAGAATGGGCGGTGTGAGCTGGGATAGAACCTGCGCTGCCTTCTCCGTCTTATCCAAAGTCAGTGTAGAAGCCACTGAGGCCGGGCTGAAGAGAATTACAGGAACTAATGTGACGTGTGTGAATCTGAAGAAACGGGTACAGAAAAACTTATTTAATAGTGCGTGTGGCATTGTTCTATAACCTTCAATGTACTACTATTAAATACATTGAAAGAAATTCCCAAAGAAAAACTATAAATAATGAAGAGTCATGAAAACTTTGAAAAGATCTTTTCAACTGAAGTCTTGTCTGCCACTTTGGAAAGCTGCCAAAATTTTTAAGTCTTTCCAAGAGGAATCTCTCAATAGAAACGACCACATAAAATATAAGTTTGAAAGGAAAGGAGAGTCAATTCCTATAAATCTCGTTTTTTTTTCTTTTGCCATTTTTATTTCCATGACAAGGGGAAATATAAGTGTCCCTCATCCATAAAATACTTTTGTAATTCAAATTTCGAATGCCTTTTCTCGTATTCGCACATATTCAAAGATGGGTCACACGTTAAACTGTTGCGACATGCCTTCAAGAACTACCTCACATCAAAGCGTGTTTAGATGACTATATACAGTAATTAGAGTACTTGCAGCACTTACGTCAAATATAGCTGTGTTAAATCAAACAAATTTTAACACAAGGCAGCGGTTCGAGGATGACAATCACATTGTTACTTTGATACACGGCGCCTGGTATTACTGTTAATACAGGCCTGTGTTCGTCATAACAGAACGGAGTTACTTTCGGGTGCGGAGTTGATTCAACATTTTTTGCATATTGTGTATAACGTGCTAATAGAAAAGAAAAAAAGTTTCCACAGAGACTCTAACCAATAATCTTTGGTTTTCTGTCCCAATGGCTTTAACCATTACTCCACCATTCCAGGTTACATGATCCTCCTGCTTGAATTTGAATTGAATTTTTAAGTCCTTCAGGCAATTTTGGTTCAGGCCGGATAGAGGAGGAAATGATTGGTGGAATGAAGAAATTTGGGAGAAAACCGGGGAACTTCCAGAAAACTCACGCACAGGGTGTTTGTCCATCACAACACCTACATGGCTCGAGAAGGGATCGAACCAATGACCCCAAGCACCAGAGATGAGCGCTCTACCATTGAGCTACCGCAGCCCCATAATCCTTCTGCTATTGAGGTATATTTTATGGGTTGAATTACTTGTTACCAGTTCAAAACTTTAACCCCTTCTCTCTCCTTCTGAAGTCTGCTTATTAATGATACCCGGACTTCTCCATAGTTTAGGTACCTAATGTTAATAACTCACACTTCAGTCTTTCTTCTGAGGCTAACAGTAAATAATAATTCTAGGGTGCTTGTGCAAAAGGGGTTAAGTCCAATTTTTTCCAAAAATGAGGTTTTCATATTCCTTTAATAAGAACGAAACTCTCTCCAATTGTTCGTAATCAGCTAAGTCCTATCTCATCTTTTAAAGATGTTAGAGCGCTTTTTTTTTCAAACATTGTAGATCAGTGTTGTGTATTTTCAACTTTCAAATCAAGTTTTCTCAAAACTAAGGTTTTGTGAATTGATACCCTTTGCACACGCACCCAAGAATTGTGTGTTGAAAAGCTTTTTCTACTTTTCTACTCCTCTTCCTCCCACGCAGCAAAAAAACGACTGTGTTAATTCAACGCTGAAACTCTAAAAACTTGTTTGATGTTGCTCAGAATAGAATTGAATGGCGAGCGTTTGTTACTGCGGCGATGAACTTTCGAGTTCCGAAAGCTACGGAGTTAGCTAATTCAACGCTTTCCCAGCACGACCACCGCTTATTTGTGCTAAATCAGCACAACAAACAGTGTTGATTTCAGTGACTCAACGTATCTGTATGTGTTGTCAATGTGGATTCAACACAATGGAGGATGTCATGCTATCACTATTACAGTTCTAAATCAAGGGTGTTGTGGTGTCGTACTGGGACACCAAAAAGTGTTGTAAAGCACAATTGCTGTTTTCAGTGTAAGGCAAGCAGGGTCTCGTTCAGAAAACTAGCCCGGCATTTGCCCGGTCAAACTGAAAAACTGTACTAAACTTCAGTCAGGATGGCCAGCAGCAGAATTCAAATTTACGTGTCTCCCCAGTTTCGATCCGAGGCCCGCGACGTTCAACCACTGGACCACGGAGCTCGGGGCTGAATTTTCTAAGAAAAAACTACTGAGAATACTGCGTTCGTCCTTTCTGTTAAATACTGCATTACAATCTCACGGATGAACCTACCTACCTACTTATATAACCGGATGGATGGATGATCCAGCATAATTCTGAAATCCTTGGAGCAATTTCAAATAAACTTGGTACACATATTACTTACAACCTGGAAACAAAGACTGACGGGGGGGAAGACACCTCTAGCACCCTTGGGGGTGATTGGAAAGGGTGGATATTAGTGTCGAATCCATACTTTTCGGGGTCGCTGAGATGAATAGTTACACCCCTGATGCCATTTAAGTTGAAGTTCGGCGCCAATTGGCATGGCGGTGATAAGGGGTGAAAAATAAAATGTGCAAAATGACAGTGATTCGTGTCGAATCCATTGTTTTCGCGGTCGCTAAGCTGATTGGTCACAGTCCCGATGACATTTAAGCCCACGTTTAGTCGAA
>JAGDQP010057143.1:0-12801 GCA_022664845.1 Lepisma saccharinum | reverse complement strand
GTTGGAACATACTGAAAGCATTAAAATCTGAAAATTCAAAATGTCTTCATCAAGAACCTTTCTTCAGAACGCGGTCACATATAGGGAACAAACGCTTTCTAAGAAAGAACAAGAAAAATTGGATAAAATAAAAATACTTGGACATATATGATCATAAATCTTTAATATAATTATCTTGTATTAAGCGAGCTCAGATATTGACGTCTACATGTATTGTTTTCCAATTACTTTTTGAAATTTTGGTTCTACATCTAAAAATGTTGAATCTAACAAAGTTTAAATGTTTGCATTTACTAGCAATATTACTAAACCGCTGTTCGTATCTCTCGGATTTTATGAATTTTTTCTTATAAACATATGTCTAGATCACCAATTACAATGCGTAGCATTTAAACATGCGCTTTGAAGAAATGAACTACATTCAAAATTTCCATTCATAATGTTACACACCAAAATATGTTGAAATATTTTGTGACTATCATTCGTAGATTGTAGTCGTAGAAACGAGCTAGCTCGTATCTATAAAAATAGGACAGAAAAACTGGACGAGCTGTTAAGCAGGAAATAATAAAGAACAGAGAAGATAAAATTCGTTTGCTGATAACGCGTTCATTATCTCAACTTTCTATTCAAGCCCCTTCTAGCCTTACCTGTGTGAACCGAGAACAATAGCTTGTCCAGCTCTTTGTCTCTTTTGAAGCGTGTTCCACAACCGTCTTCTTGCCGCAGGGTCAACGCCACTGGTTGGTTCATCGAGAAAGACAATGGGTGGATCTCCAATCAGCGCCATTGCAGTACTCAGTTTTCTTTTATTCCCGAGATTATATGAACCACATTCCCTGTCACTGTACTCCTTTAGACCTATTCGAGAAGGAAAAGACAGAAGAACAAATAACTGATAAGCCATTCTCCTTTAAACCATTGAATTTGTTTATAAAGAATATTCATAAAGTACGAAAACACTGGAAACAAAGATAGAGGGCACACGCGCCATTAATGGGAGGGTCGCGTTAGGCTAAAGATAAGGAATCGTGTTTTTGTTGTAAGGCAAAGAATACATTTATTCAATTTAGAATTGAAGTTGACTCGATTCTGTCAACGTACCCCATAGCTCAAATTAATGCAATATCTGGAGGCGATGTGATTAAGTAAGATCAGACCTAGATGGCTCCTTAGTGAATTCACGTTACGCTTCGATATATATGATCATGCAGTTCTTGCTTCATCAATTTAATTTGTTTGCCAATTTCCGCGTCGGCTTCCTTGAAGGACAAACCTTTCTGGTTTTACAATTCCTCAGTTTTAGTGCATTGATTTCGCTCCAAACGCTAAACTACTGTTCCCATACTGTCCTCTGAATTCACCTAAAATACATTCGGTAGAGAACAATAAAGTATCAATTGAAATAAGAATTGAAGCTTTCCTGGCGGCGAATATTATAGAGATGTTCTCGGGATATCAGCCAGGTGAAGTCCGACGATAGAGCCGACGTTTCAAGAACAGACATTGTTCTCATCTTCAGGGCAAGTGTACTGAGACCAGTTCATGTGTGCTATATATAGTAACGGTAGGGGCGGAGCTTAAGAATCCGTGTCTCTGATTGGTTGGCCTATAGCTTGACGCTGATTGATCGTTTTCATGTATGCTTTCTTTATGACTGGTGTCCAAGACTGACTAAGTTGAAATCCTGTATCTCTGTTGACATTATTAGGTTCTTGTAGTATGGCAAGAGATTCTTTTATTATCCCATCCCAGTAATTGGAGCTCCTTGAGATAATTTTAGTGTCAGAAAATAAAAATCTATGTCTTTCTGTAATGCTGTGTTCTGCCTGGCCTGATTTCTCCGGATAAAATATCTTGATGCAGCTTTCATGCTCCTTCCATCGATATTCTACTATCTGTCCTGTTTGTCCTATGTATGTTTTTCATGTATGTTTTCATGTATGTATGTCCTAAAAGGACCTTTTCCAGCAAGAAGAAGACCACCCCAGAAACTGAAGATCCAGTCAATGTTGCAGTCCTGCCCTACACTGGTAAACTTTCTGGAAAGGTTGCAAGAATCCTGAGGAGACACAACATCAAAACCATTCACAGACCGCCGTCAAAAATCAGAAACCTACTTCGTCCAGTTAAAGACGACTTGGGTCTTAAGACACCAGGAGTATACTGCATTCCTTGAGAATGCGAAAAGACGGCCAGAAGCCGATTAACAATTATTCCCTGTGTTAAAGAATACCAAATGTTGTCGATACTCTGATCTTTATGTCAGCTGTTGGAAAATAAGTGAGTGAGTGACATTTCCACTTCTCATCACAGAACACAGCAAGTAAAGTCAATAAAGTACACGAAATCCAAAGTGTATATATATATATATATATATATATATATATATATATAAACGGCGCATCTATAAAAGCCGAAGTGAAATGAGCTTTACGCCACTGCAGCTAAAATTTACCGGTCCACTCCTTTAATGTTAGGTTTGGTTAGGTCACGTTGTTATAGGCATAAGTTACGGGAAATTGACCATTCTACACCACCATATGAAGAAAAAATGATTAGGGTTCACCCTTGGCGCAAAGTACGTCTAACTATTTAGCAACTTCAGCGATCAAACCGAGCATATAATGTGAACGTTAAAGGCGATGACCATTGCGTTTACAAAAATCTAACCGGACTTTTTGTAACCTATCCTTGCTGCCTCGGCAATTGGTCAGTAACTTTAGTAGCAAAAAAATTTGGGGGGGGGGGCAACACGAAGTGACGTCAATATTATCCCTTGGCATGCCGCCATGCTTCTGGGTGCTGATCAACTCCAGCATGTATTTTCAAAATATTTACAACACATGGGCTTTTGTAACTTTTTGAATTGTTGGTTGTCGTTAGGTGCTTAAAGAAGTGTCTGTACCATTCATGTTTTGCCACAAAAATCACGGACAATATGTCGAATAAGCGATAGCGAACGAAGACGGGTTAGAAAAAGCCAGATTATTATATTTTTCTCTATACACGATATACATCTCCTTTAAGACACTACTTGTGAATGCTCCATTTATAGTTCCAAATGGAACGCCCAACGTATACTAAAGAGAACCCATAACATTTATCAAATACGCAGGAAGTTTTATTAAATCGAACGTAAACTAAGATATCTTCTTATGACATCCCAGGTGTAGCATATCTACTATTCACCACTGGAAAGGTTACAGCAGCTATACATAGGCAGATACGGGAAATAATAAACTCACAGCATGTCCTTGTAGATTGTGTACAAGGGGGCATGAAAACATTTCCTATGCACGTTAACCTGTGCGTGCGGAGGTCAACTGAAGGAAGTCTTTTGAAGCCTCCTTTTTAACATTTCAGCCTTGTATTACTTTACGTCCAATGTTGTGAATAACATAATGCTTCAGCACCTGTCCTGCAGTATCACCCAAAAATTAGTAGTTGAAGTAATCTTAATACCAATGCACCACACAGCGGAAAGTAATTTTCCGAAAACGATGCATATCTATGAACCCTTTAAATTCCACACAGTACGACAGGAAAGTGAATTACACTATTTGCTGGTGAAATACTGATCGATTCTTTATTTTTCCTTTACAAATAGAACTCATTCTGGATTTTTAACTTTGCAATTCTGAGGTTAACAGGAACTTAAAATAACAATACATAAACTTGCTTGACTACTACAACTATACTTGATGTACGAAAGGTATGAACTTACCGTTTAATCATGCGTTGGTTTTACCATAACATAAACACGAAAATTTATTGCACTTTATCAGTTAATCTACACAACATATGATAACACCTTTCAATCAACACTAACATAAATGATTACTGTTTACACATAATTTTCATAGCGCTTCTCAGGGCACACTTTTCAAAGATCACTGTTTTCCATCTAAGCTCTGGCTTCTCAGAGCACATTCATGAAAATGTACTACAGAAATGATAAATACATTCACTGATTTAAAAAATCATTAATTATTGAATTGAATTAATATTAATGGAGAGTTTCATCACCATTCGTCACTAATTCAATGAATCGTTGATTAACTACAAGCATGGGAAGATTTAGGACAGAGACCCAGGGGAAGGGGAGTAGTTACTTTAAGGATGGAAGCTATTCCAGGAGTCATTTAAAGCTATGGTCTTCCCCATAACCCCGTTCATGATTGCAAACATTTAAGATTCAGTAACTAAAAACCCCGTTTTGGTGAAACCCATTTGTAGCTCTGAAAGTTATTTAACAATTCGTTAAATTTGTAATGGAGATTGGTAAATACCACAAATCGTCTAGATAAACAATGTTTAGTCACTATAGTTTATCGCAGATGGAGGGTATCGAATGTATTACATGACGGAAAGTGAAATCTAAATCTCGTGTCTAGAGTAACCTCGAACATAAATATAGGATATTGTTATCAGCCGCCATTTTTATGGTATAAGTAAACAATATAATTGACTTGCATAGGGGTTCTTGACTCATGCGATGTTTATAGTATATGGCGTTAAGAGTATATAATATATTAATAAAATTTCGTTCATATGACTGTAGTGAATAGTTTATTTACTAAATCTTTATATACCTTAGAAGTCCTGTTATTATTTCCGCAGTTGTAAGATGTTTTGGCATGTGTTTCGTACTAAACTTGAATTTTTAAATAGTTTCATTCTGCCGATAGAGCTTTCTCTTAAGATTTTATCACTCAAAAATTGAATAATTTTATCATTTATTAATTTAAATGTTGTACTTCTTGTGTTAAGAACACGAGTCGTTACTAAGGTTAATTATAGCTGTATTAAGTGTACACTCAATGCCATGTAGCCTATTCACAAGATATCCCCTTGCACTTGAGAATGAGTAATATAGAATAAATTGCACGTTTCATAATATGGTATTTCAATAACTTAAAAATAAGAGTGGATAGACCATAGCCTGTACAGCACATCGTCCTTCGAACTGCAATTAGAGTATAAGGACAAATTGAAGACGTGATTCGGAAAAGGACCAGCTTATTCCAGTGGTTAATCTATCGGGAAGCTGATCCGGAGGTCCCAGGATCGACCCGTGGAGTGGTTACTTTAACATTTTTTCAAGGAAATTAACTTTTTTTAAATGTATATACGCGCGGAAATATAATAAAAGTAGTAATTTAATATACCAAATAGAGGCCACTAAAAGCTAGGTTGTATATAAACCCTTCGCTCGGTGTGCAAGGGGAGCACGGTGCGTCCGAAGGGAGCTGGGCGATGTCAGCCGCGGGGGTGGGAGCCCTCGGTTAGGCCAAGTGTTTACTTGAAGACTTCCGTCCTAAGACAAAAGTCTGCCACAGACGTCCGTCCTGCGACATATGTCTGCCAACGATAGTCTGTCACGACTAAAGTTTAGCGTCCACACTTCAGTCTGGTTTTTTTGAGAGATCATGACGGAAGCAGTGGCTTTCGTGGATGTTTGTACCAGCTATTTGGTTATCCAGTCTAACAGGAAATATAAGCGCAAACGATATTAGATACGAGAGTTATTTTAAAAGGGTAACCAACATGCAGAGAACTTATTGAGAGAACTTAAATTGGAGATGCTATTGGAATTGGCTTAGCATTCGGGAGCTCGTGGGTTCGATTTTAGCTGCCGACCACCCTGACTGAGGTTTTCCAGTGCTTTTTCTCAATCACGTCAGGTGAATGTCGAGATGGCACCTTCAACATAGGTCCTGTCCAACACCTTTCCGAATCCTTCCAACTATCTCGGCCTGAGCCTTAGATGCCTAAAGGTCTTAAATATAATTCAAATTTAAAAATATTGTAGAACAAAACTAGTAAAGTCCAGCCTGATGTCTGTATTTAAAACAAGCCACTAAGAATTATTAGTCTGAAATTAGTTACTTACAGGCTAATGAACCTACCATAATAAATTTGGTAGGCTTATTAGCCTGTAAATGAATAATTTCAAATTAATAGTTCTTATTGCCTTCTTTAAATTGAAATTTATGGACTTTAGGCATTTAAGGGTCAGGCCGTGATAGCAGAAAGGATTCGGGAAGGTGTGGGCCGGGATCTATATTGAAGGTGCCATCTCGGCATTCGCCTGTTGTGACTGAAAAAAAGCTGGAGTGTTATATACAATTGAATGTTATTAACAATGAAAATTAAATTGTTACCATATTAGATTTCGATCAATAATGTAAAGTAAAATAACGAATAATAAATTGTTACCTTTTTGGATTGCGATTAATAATGTAATGTAATTAATTAGTTTAGAGTTTTTATCCAAAACACCTAAACTAATATACAATTCATTGTTATTAACAACGAAAATAAATTACAATTCTAAATTTCGATGAATAACGTAAAGCAAATAAATATTTTAGAATTTTTATCTAAAACACCTCAACTATTATTCAATTCATTGCTACTAACAATGAAAACTAAATTGTTACCATTTCAGATTTCGATCAATAATATAAAGCGAGTAAATAATTTATAATTTTTATCCAAAACACTTCAATTAATATTGAATTCATTGTTATAACCAATGAAAAATAAATTGTTTCCATTTCAAATTTCGATAAATCATGTAAAATGAATAAATAATTTAGAATTTTTATATTCAAATTTGGATTGTTGTAAACCAGAAATATTTATTTTAAATGCCTAAAAGCATAATAAATGTAGTACAGGTAGTAGTAGTTATAAAATATTAGTATTAGTTTTGTAGTAGTAATAGTAGTAGCAGTAGTAGTTGCTGTTGTAGTAGTTGTAAAAAACTTGATAAACTGAATTTGGTGTGGACCATTGGAGTAACTTGGACTTCGGCCAGTCACGATTATATGAATGCAATGCTTATTAAAATCAACAAGCACCCATGTTCCAGGCGGCTTTCAGAACCGTGACCTAGGAGACGCTGGCCTAACACCTCAAAAGTAGTTGTTACAATAGTAGCAGTAGTTGTAATTGTAGTAGTTGTTGTCATAATAATAGCAGAATTAGTAGTTCTATAATAGTTGAAACAGTAGTTGTTGGAATACTAGTAGTAAATAGTGAAACTGATAATGTTACCAATTAATACGAATTATCTTCTATTATATAAACTTGAAAGTCTGTGTATTTGAACGCAATATACTTTAGTATTCCTTGACGGATTAGAACCAAATTTGACACATATGTTCCTTAGGACCTAGAACTATAGGAGTAAATATTGCCACTATCCCCCAAAGGGAGTGAAACCGGGTAAGGTGAAGGTGCAACTTGGAAACCGCTCGAGCGAGAAACATGATATTTGACATGAAAATTCTTAGTTTCAATACATTTGTAACGGCTATCTGATCAGTTTTTTGATTAGACACTGCTGAACTGATTTGTTTCGTTTATGTTTTTTTTCTATAAATGTTATAATTTTGCAGTTTGATTGGAGATTGTGGCATTTCTTATATACTTATAACGTTAATACTATTACTGTGATGTGTCAAGAGAAATAAAAAATATTTTATTAAATTTTACCGCCGATTCCGGACTTTGAATGTATATGAGGTTGGATATACTAATAGAGCGTTGCTCGGACATTTTTATGCAAACATGCAAAAGGATGAGAAATTTACTTGATGAGTGATTTTTCGATCAGTGAAGGTATAAAAATGGGCAAAGACAAAAATATTTACGTGCTTAATTTATGAAGAAAGTGAACTGCAACGTGGTGCATTATATCTAGTGTAGACATTCAAGCGAGGAAGTGGCATTAATCTAGCATGCAGAGTTACTATTCATAGGAATATTGTGTATCGAATTCAGGAAGGAAATATTTCCCTTTACGGTATTCTATGGAAGTTTACGTTATTTACTAACTTTTACTGTAGTCTAGATGACTTGTGTCTGCAACCAGCGGTAAGCACCACAGATTTCTTGATTTATCAGTAAATATTCTGAAAAGACTGAAGTTTGTCCAGCACGTAATGTTTCATTATTTATTTAATTATTCCATCAAATTAAACATTTCTACCGTTACAAGCATATTTAGAAGGAGAAACTGTCATTCCAATTTTCAGTGAGAATAAAAGTTTGATAGTGTTATTTAATCGTAGAACAATTCTTTGCTTGACAGTGCTCGATAAAAACTTCTTTGTCAAATCTGTTGTTGAGCTACACGGATAAACTTTTTATTTATTAATTTTTAATTTTTTTCGTCGAAAGAAATAGCTGGTGACGTCATTACTATAGAAACTTTTACGATAGATGGAACGATTATCGTCGAAAGCAAACGAGTTTTTCAATGTTGCTTATTCTAGGAAAAGTTAAAGAAAACTACCGTCCGTACATTTACGGAATAAACTTTTATTATCGTGTGAAGCAGTACGTGGTATGGGAATAATATAACTTCTCAAATCAAGTACGGATCAAATATTATGTACAATAAATGGCAGCTGAATACAAAATGTTCGCATTTAAGAATAATGTACAGTCCCCTTCCAGTGCAATCCAGAGTTCGTATAATTTGCTGATCGTATAGATTCTGAAGTTGTCCTCCCAAAGCACATAGGTTATACATTATTGTATATAGAAAGAAAGATCATTCGTTTTCCATTGAAATTTTTAAAAAATAATGAAATATTGAACGTTATCCTATTTGATATACGTACTTATAAACATATTTCTGTGTAGTAGAACGTTTTGCATAACTACGATAGTCTTCGTTCGCAGACATATCTTCATAAATATTTCCCAGGAATATTCTTCACGTGCAAAGGAAATATAATATGCACTTACCTTTTGCCCGGGGATTCCTGTGTACCAGAAAAGAAAAATAAGAAAAATTCATACTTACCTGCGAGTGATCCCAGTAGAAGAAAAGGTAAGTGTTAACAATACTGAAGATCGGTGAACAAATTTCTGACGAGAATAATTTGAAGATTCGATTCTTAATTTTAACCCTTTCCGTCGACCGTGGTAATGCTTTCGTAATGAGAAAATTGACTTTTTATAGGAAAATATACATACTGTAAAACTGTTATGAAACCAAGTGAAAATCAGTAATTTATTGATGTGTTAGACTTTTTGCCGTCTCGAGTTGTAATAAAATTGATGTAATTGAAGAAAGAAAATTTTTATTTCTCTGACATTGAGATTTGTCTATTAGTATGTAAAAGTTTATTGCCATAATTTCAGGAGTTCTTACAGTTTTATTCGTTATCTAATGATGTTTTACGTTTGCCATTGTAAATTAATTTCAGGTTTTTAGATTTTAACTAAGTGAGAGAAGGTAAAGGACCTTCATATGAGAATATATATATGACCATAATTTTATAAATCGGTATAAAGCGTAAGAGCATTTCTATTTGATCATTTCATTCTGAATAGTATTTATGATTGCAAGGAAAATATTAGGTTAGATATACCCCTAACTCTTTTATTATCGATCTATGGTTTTAAAGTGGGTGCTCATCAGGCTCATCATGATCGTTTTTTTACATGTTGACGACTACTTATTTTCCTATAATTCAGAATTATTTTCAAGGTATTCAATAGTTATATAATAATAATAACCTCTGGCGTGACAGACCGAAAGGTCCTGAGCCTGCCCCAACTCCATCTGTCAGCGGTTGGTCGAACTGCGTCCACCTGAGCAACGGCTGTGGTCAACACTGCGCGACACTTGACCATGAACAAGCGTATCAGAGGCTTTCTAGACCGAGTGTGGCCGTTAAGTCTTTATTCACATGACTCCCTCAAAACGCTGGGTGGACGCCCAAAAGCGGGACAAACTGGGGACTGAACTCGGGATCACGCGGACATGAGTCCAACGCTCTAACCACTAGCCCCTAATTCAATAGTTTTATCACCTCTGCAAATGTAAACATAAACAGTAGATCTTTGTGAGAAATAGGTTAATGTTTGTTTGTCACGGGACCTCCATTATTTAAATCTTTATGTATAGATACCTTTAATTACCACTTCATTAACTTTATTGTTTTGTAATTTTACTTGTCAAGGGTTAAGGAATTTAAATGTGAGTTACTTAACATATTTATCAAAGACTAAATAAGCAAATAATTAAAATTTATACTGAATACAAAACTTATTTAGATATTTAACTACAATTAAGAAATTACCCAAGGTTTTTTATATATTGCAATTTTCTGACACAGTGATAGTCGAGAAGTTCATTCATTTCTTTAAGTTGATAATATTTTAATATTTGATAAATACTGACAATAAAACTATTCAATTATATTTCATGTAAAGTTGAAATACTATTGTCATCTAAAGCGAGGTTATTTTGAAGTGAATTCTTTATACTATTAAATATTAGTTTTGAATATTTTCTAATTCTCATATTTTGAAAATCAAGAAAAAAATAAAATAATAGGTTTTTAATATTAATCTATAATATTTTAAAATTCAGGTAATCAGAAATAACAAAAGGGTTCATCGAGAGATTTAATAGTTAAGTAAATGTATTAATATAAATAATTTCATCTTTGCATTAGTGATAAACTCTAGGAATCCATATTAACCTTTCGGTAAGTCGTTGTTGTCAAGTAAATCTTTCGTTGAATATTTCATATTCCTGTAGTATATGACTCATTCTGTCAAATACAATGAGACGTCATCCACTGTATACTGAGTAGATATGATTCTCATTAAAATAAAGCGTTAAGATACGAGAAATTGGCTCGAATATTTTGAGCACATTAACCACACCTTCATCACTGACCTCAAGTGGTACTGACGTTAAAATGGCTTTTATTTTGCAACCATCGTCTATTTGTATTGGGAGACTGCATACCTTCACCTATAAAGGTGTCTTCACCTTCATGAAAATTCCTTTACTAGCGTTTTGAACACGGTCAACTATTTTCTGGTTTCTAAGTTTTCAAAAACGGAACTCAAATTACTTGATGTCTGTATGGCCTGGACTTCACTTTTTAGCAATTTATATTGTTCAAACAAGAATTAATGTACCAATATTGTTTTAGGTTTGAATCCTAGCTCATGGCAGTCAATGACAACTATATTTTGCCTGTGGGACATTTTACTATTTGAAATATTTGTTACACTTGTTAATATCAATATTCAATTGTAATTTAAAAGTACTTACAATTATCTATGTAGAATATCTATAAAAAGCCAATATATCAACACACGACATTTATTCGTTCAGTTATTAACACAAAGCAGTCAGCAGCTCGCTGGAAACACGTCCATTTCCCATGAAACCAACCAATTGTCACAACTATGAGCAATTTTTACAACTAAAGAAATATTGCTAAGATTTGTCTTATTAAAACACCACCTGATTGAATCAAGCTAAGTGGACCATTTTATACATTAGTAATTTTACATAAGGAAAATTAGACTGGTTTAGGTTAATAATAGTGAAACAAAATTACTTCTTCTGTAAGGAAAAACATTAATTTAAGTCTGCGCAGTTGTTTTCGTAACAGAACAAGCCTGTGGATGCCTTTTCTAGGTTAAAATCCACGATGTATATTTTTAAATGTGTAAAAGTAGTATAACAATTCACTTTGTTAAAACAGCTTTTCTTATTGATGAAAATTCCTTTATCAAAATTATTATTAGAATGAAATGTTATTAGCATTTCTCCTCACACTTTTGAAATACATAATTGAAGACCTGAATTGCAAAAGATTCCAAGTCCACCTGAGTATTTTTTTAGGACGAACACACAACAGTCGAAGGTCTTGGTATGTTATTCTATTCAGCTGAAATTATTTTTATTTAAAAAAAGTTTTTAAGTTGTGATTAGGATGTAATATTTTTGCAAGTGGATAACCTTGGGAACATAGATACCGACGAACAGAAAAATGCAAATACGAAAAAAGTGAACTTGGGATGTTTTGCAATTCAGGTCTTCAACTGGATCATTCCATAACAAATCATCAAATTTTAGAAAAAAATGTTGCCTCACCATTTTAGATTTTTTATTTTTCGTATGTTGGTTCCTACATACAAATATCATAATCACTTTTGAAAGAAATGTTATACCCTTATTTCTCCCGGGGCGACCATATTTCCAACATGGCGGGTGGCGTTTTCTTTACTCCCGTAGACACGTACGGAACAGCATGTATATGTCCAACTTACAATAGATAAGTATGTATGTGTCCAACTTTTATTTCGTAATAATTTGGTCAGTACAAGCGGATTTTCTTGTACTAAGAAGAAAAACACATCTGGACAAATTTTTCCCAATTGCGAAGATTCGCCCTATCGGGCTCGAACCTGGCATCTTTCGTTTACTGTTTCCCAAGATACCAGAAGTTGGACTTAAAGAACTTAAGCTCAAAACAGCCATAATCAATGCGGTCAACCTTTTGGTGTTTTTTTTTTCTCTATCAAAGGTAGATAGATAGAGATAAAGAGAAAAGGGGAAGAGGGAGGGAGAGATCATAGTAAGTGGTCACTCGATAGGTCACTCTTATTATTTTTCATAATACTGTTTTTCTTTAATTTCCAACCGACTAAAAATATTTCGGGATCCTCCTTTATTTTCATTTTCTTCATCTGTCTGTGACGCAGAATAGTGCCTTGTTCAAAAGAAGTAGAGAGAAACTTACTTCAAATTTAGGTTCAGACAGTAATGAGTGTGGCTATTTTTAGTATGTTAACTCTACCACCTTCCCTTCTGATAGTTTCGTACAAAGTGCTTTAAACTTGTAGCGTGAGATAGTGCTTAAACGAAAGCACGCACAAATAAACTGATTTCAGATTATGGCCGAGAAATCTTGTTAATCCGGTCATTTTTAATTTGATAAGAGGTCGACCTCCTCTGTAGTATTT
>JAGDQP010057142.1:0-12802 GCA_022664845.1 Lepisma saccharinum | reverse complement strand
ATACCGGCTTAAATTACTGGTGAGTTTTGAAACATTAGGGGGTCGGATGTACAAATAAGTCAATTGAGTAGTCTCTTTGGACAATACACCTCACCAAAACATTAATTTTACAACCATAATAATAATAATAATAATAATAAAAAAAACAGCGGAAAGTGCCAACACTGATGGATCCCAAGAACATATGTATTACGGCAACGCAGATTTATAAGAAATAAATGTTCCGAAACTTAACCCCTTGGTTTCTTTTACAGAAACCTCACCAGGGGGAGGAGATTTACATTTACGGGGGCGTAGATTTTCTTATTAGAGTACTTGTGGAACAGAAACTTTCAGGGCATTATTTGTAGGGTGGGAAAGGGTGGGATCGCTGGCACCTTACTTACCTGTTTCCCTGTAGGGAGGGAATATCTTTTTCACAAAATATGTACAAAACAACTATTTTGCACGCGCCCTTGAACTCTACATCAAAAGCTATATTGGACTGAGAGGAGCCATTAACAATTTAATGATTATATGAAGCCAGAAAGCGGAGGGAACAGTTAATCTCAATCGTTTACTTCCAGTCTAAACCAATATGGATCAATTTTCAGTTCTAAGATTTTTATGCTTATTAACGCTGTGCGATACGTTTCCTATTTGCGTCCTAACTCTTGCAAACATGTCAATATTATTTACGGCATGTACTATTTATTATATGCACAGTCTGGTGCGTGCATAACTCAAGAATTAAGACACTAACCGATCACTCCAGTATATTTACATGTAGCTTGGTGGTACGCGCATATTACATCTATCAATAATTGACTAGCAAGTTTTATTTTACGGGCATTGATAGGGCACAGCTGCACTCGATGCGCAGTCTGCACAAGCGCTGTCCACTTGTCCAGTGAGCTCTGTAGAACTACTTCACAATGCTGGAGTACTCACTGAAGTTAGACACCAAAGTAAACAGTTAAACTCAATCGTCCACTTCCAGTATAATCCATATGAACCAAATTTTCATTTTTAACACAGTTACTCACGCTTTCATCCTGTGTGACCAGTTTTTAATTATGTATTCATCCTTGACTTACTAGTAGCGAGGGCACCAGGGTAAAAGTGCTGGGGCTACAATATTTCATTTTAAAAAGTGGGAGATGGACTTAAGTTGACGACTTCTGTACAATATAAGAAATACTGATAAAACTGGGGATGACAAGGGAAGGGAAGGTAGATTTTAGGCGCATCAGCTCTTCATACCCCCTGTAGCACCATAGAATTATTTACGTATGAGGTAGCTCAATCTTAGTGAATCTATGTCCAGTACTCCAATCGGTGGAGGTATGCTTGGTTATTAATTTCTCTCTAACTCTTTCGGTGACAAATAAAGCCCCGAACACGTTAATAAGGCGAGTCAAAAGATGCTACAGATTAACTTCACGCCATACTGACATCTTCGACGTTCGGACTGTTGGAGAAGACCAATGTGGCCAGCTAGAAGTAATGCACAATGGACTTGCGCACTTTCAACTACTTTTTCACAGGCTGGCTACAGTGTTCGATTTGTAGCGGGGGATGGTTGGGATTGCTCCCTCTCACTGGTTCTGTTTACAGATATATAACCTTGGCCTGGGATATGGACGATCCCAAAATACCGTAAGTTATAATAAATATCTTACTAAGTTTCCCCTTTCTCTGGAAATCGCACAAATAGAGCACTGGCTGGCTAACATGAAACATTTTACACCAGCGGTTTAATGTTACTTCATGGTGATAGTGTGATAAATTTAGAGTTTTCAAGGGTTTGGTGATTAACAACAGATAAACCACTAGGGCGCATATAAGAAAAAAAACAGGGGTTACGTATAATCATGAAAACAATAGATATTGTTTTTTAACCAGAGTGTAATGTACTATTTATTATCTCTCCTATTGTTGGTCAAACCAATTCTAAATATTTCATCCTCGTATAGTGCAGTGGGGCCTATGCTTGAACAATAACTACGTGGGGACCACCTCAGTCTGGTCGAAGCTGTTACTTACGTGTCACGCGGCACAAGTCAGTCATTAAAAAACACGTTTTGAGAAAGCGTTCACTTACTCGATTTGTACCTTCATCACTGTGGCTGTCCAAGCTGTCCTCGATGCAGGATCACAGAAAGCAAAAGGGAGAATCCTTATTAATGTGTACTTCCGGTAAATGTTTGTCTACGACCACATTTAATTTTAGAATGTCCCAGTACTAGAGAAAAGCACCAAAGCTCGACACCAGAACACCGTGTAAGAACAGAGGAGGGCTTCTATTTCTTAAAGTTTATATATTCTCTAGTATCTGGAACACGGTCCTATAATAACTTGCCGTAAGAGCTATATCCAAAGTTTATGTTACTATATTTGAGCTGTCCTTATTATTTTGTCTTGGCCACTGTAGGTCAGTGTAACGGGATTTAGACTTGCAGCACACGTATTTATCTTATACTTAAAGTTGAATTGTTTTTTCCCTTTTTTCTTTTTTCTTTTTTTGGTCTATCAAAAGATATGACAATAGTAATCATCTTTTAAAATTAAATGGGACATGAGACAAAGCTGTCTAAGGGCCATGAACCCATTCAATTCGATTAAATGACTTTCTGGTTCGGCATATTTGGTACTGCAAACAAAGATACCAAAAAAATTTCTCCAACGAAAATTTAAAACAATAATTTTTAGTATTGAAATCAACTGTAATAAATTTAACTGCCCTATCAGTACTGTATTGAAATGCAGCTGTTAACAGAAGTACTCTTACTAGAACTAAGACTACTACTGGTATGAATAATATAGAAATTATGCTCTGGATTTTTAGTGCTATTAATTTATCAATTTATGGATTTCAGTTAATCAAATTTTTTAATGGACTTTTTACAAGGCAAAGGCTTTCACACGATATATTTTCACACGATTGAGAGCCAAATTTATTGCATTCGGTAGAAGAAAATGTGAAGGAAACAACAAATCTTTAGTTGCTTTATGCTATATCGGGAACAGCTACGTAGTATAACCCTCAAATGCTTCTAATTGGTTGGTCACGAAAGGAAGACCCATTCATAGAAAAATTGTAACGAAATTCGAAACTGAGAGCTTACTGATTCCAAACCTTCATCTATCAACATTACTTAATGGGGGCCAGTGATCTACATTTTACTGAGGAAGTTGGGTGTACTGAGGATAATATTGGCAAAAATTGATATACAGAAGGTTGAGTCAGTTAAGAAGGGATGGTTCGACCTTGGTCCTATTTTGCTCCAGGAGTACATAACGTCACTGTTGTAGGCATGATGTGACAGTAGCAGTGTGGAGTTGCTGTGGGTACAGTGTGACGTTCCTGCTACGACATCGAAAGTTCCTGATACATGGCAGGGGTACATGGTTTTACTTTACGAAGAAAGGTACAGTCTATCAAGAATAGTGCAGTGGTGTAAAAGCAAAGAATTGACTATCAGCAATTGTGGTTCATTAGTCAACAGCACGAGAATGGGTTCCCTCCGGAAGCGCTACGCCTGAAAAAAAATACGGAGACAGCCACCCCGTGTCATTAAGGTAGTGCAAAGTGTAATGGTGGGTGTGAGGAAAGATATTTCACAAACGCAGCGCAGCATCGCTAGCCACTAAGGTATTTCTACCCTCCTTCGCTATATTCAATTATTTAATACTACAGCGAGGACGTTTGGCAGCGCAACGTAACGCAGAGCTTGTCGGCCGAGCTCGCGCTTTACTCATCTGTCCTCGCCCGGCAGTCTGCCCGTGGCTTTCCCATGACTTTTTCGCCTCACGGTTGAATAATTTTGTATTTCTTTCCGGGGACTTTACATGTTCTAATAATGAAAATTATTCTTAAATGCGTCTGGTATGCACTGGTTCGTGTGGTATGAATATTACCTTGAATAACTTTTAAATGAGAGAAAAGATGCTTTTAACAGGACTTAATGCAATGAAAGGTGATTCAATCTTCAGATAACAGAGTGATTTGGTCTGTTCCTTTCATAAGATCTTGAATTTGAATTACTTATTACAATTATTAATTATTGGCCTTTAAGAAATTTTGCGTCAAGCCGGGATAGGCAAGGGGAAATGATGCAGGAGTCGGCCTGGGCCTAAGTTAAAGGTCTACCATTCCGGTATTTACCTGATGTGACTGATAAAAAATCTTGTCAGGATGGTCGGCCGCTGATCTCGAATTATAAAATCTTGTATAATTGCGAAGTCGAAATAATCCTAATTCTTTAATAACTCTTCTCACATGTTACATTCAAATCCATTAATCAGATTTTCTCGAATGTCTGCAAGCAAGTGGAATACTTCCTTTATTTACCTTAATTCCTTTTTTCTAAGCACAAGCTATTTGGTTGTGCGTAGCTGCACGCAGTTATTAAGAAATTACGAGGATAAACAACACAGCAGAGCAGACAACATTGACTGGAAGGTGACATAACATTATGAAGGCCTCTCCCAAAACTGCTTCGAGCAAGAATTTAATGTTGAGAGGAATTATGTACAGATAAACAATAAGTGTGTGTGTGCGTGTGTATGTGTGTGTGTGTGTGTGAGAGAGAGAGAGAGAGAGAGAGAGAGAGAGAGAGAGAGAGAGAAAGAGAGAAAGGCAAAGAAAGTGCAAGGGTGATGAACAATATTCAATTTGCAAGGGTGACGAGCAAGTGAGCTGAAAGACAATATTCAATTCGCAATTGAAAACATTTCTTGTGAAGAACTTAAGTGTGTAAGTCTTAATGTGATCAGGCGATGTGGAGAGTGTGTGAGAATGGAAGGACATCATTTACAGCACTTTCTGTAACACTGTGATTACATTTACATTCAGTCTATATATTTCTTGTTACTTACTTTATTTAATTTCATTTTGTAATATTCGGTAATCGGGTCTCGAAAATTCATAAACCGATTCAACAGCTATAAAGAAACTGTTTTATGATTGTATTAAGTAATTAACTATTACTATATTAACAGTTCTATTATTATTATATTATTACAACTCAACGTGTGACCTAAAGTTACCGGAGAAGCACGGCCGCTTGGCAGGCGGGGATAGGCGAATCAAGCGCGAGCTCGGCCGACAAGCGCTGCGTTGCGTTACCAAACGTCCTCCCCTGTATAATAGGATAAAATACAATAAGAAGAATTCGCTATGCAAAACAGGAGCAATTTCAGTTCCGTTATTAATTTTTAGTTTCTTTCTTTCTTAAAAATACAAATATTTCAGAACAGCATTTTTCGTATTCTTTTCTCAATATGAAGTTTGTCTTGAAGTAACTTTTCTTGTAACCTGATTAAAATCTCGAAGAGATGAGGTAAAATAAGCATAGATTAATAATGAGGTGTCCATTAACAGTATTTTGGAAGTAATGTAGAGTAGAAATTCCTTAGTCAAATTAGAGATTGATACTTGCTTTTATAGCCACGAAAACATATCCCGTTGATTATTACCGTCCCGGCCTACGGATCGACACTTAAGAAGTGACACTCAAATGCTGACCACGTTAGCCGACCCTACAATCCCACCAGAAGATAATCGTGATCCCTAGTAGCACACATACGTTGAAAATACGAGGATTAAACGTTCGTACCGAAACATAATTTTAACGTTGTAAATCTACCGAAATGACCGCCTATTCAACAGTTTATTCCACAGTCAATAATGATTGAGAAGAAACAAGTTGAAATCATGAAACGGGCGATGAAGAAACGGGTTCAGTTGCCTTAAACATAGCATGGTTGCTGTCTATTGGTATACACATTTAGCTGCATTTTATCAGTTTCTTTCATTATGATATACAGTTTTAATTTTCCAACAGTATCCAACCGTCTGCTGTGGGGTTCGAAGTTGGAACGTTCCGCACTCCTCGTTGGTAGCTCATCACCTTATCCCCTAATCCAGGGATCCACCTTGAGAATCACTACTTTCTACGGTATCTGTAATAGCAGGCAGTCTAGAATGCAGTTGCCACAAATCCAGATATGTCGGTT
Organism: Lepisma saccharinum; assembly: GCA_022664845.1. NCBI lineage: Eukaryota > Metazoa > Arthropoda > Insecta > Zygentoma > Lepismatidae > Lepisma > Lepisma saccharinum. The sequence goes on along the minus strand of JAGDQP010057142.1, from coordinate 6,802 downwards.
CACCATCATGTATGAATAAGAATAAAGAATACTTTCCTTCTTCCTTTGTTATGTGCATTTTTCCTTCTTTAATACTTTGACCATCGCTGCACTGTTAAATTTGTATTTCTCAATAAGTGTAACATGTCGCCTTAGAGAAACGCATAAAAATCGAAATCTATGTCATAGTTGAAAACACTTCACGTTAACACCCTATTAACGAAATTAAACATTCGTTGAAATATAGTTTAAAATTCAATCTGTTTTCAACATGCAAATGAGAACATGAGAAACGAAGTTAATTTTATTCTATCTGCTTTTAAGCAAAATTTTTATGCAATTAATTTGGAAAATAGTTAAAAACACGTCGTATTAACGTCCTATAAACGAAACAAATCTTCGTTGGAATATAGACTTAAATTCAAAGTGTCTTCAACATGCAAAAGAGGACACAAAATAGTAGTTAATGGCATTCAATTAGCTTTAAATGACAAATATTATTCCATTAAGTTATAAAGAATCTCATGGAACGAAGTCTATACCATAGTTGAAAATAACATTTGAATCCACGTTGCACTAATATCTTTTCAACAATATCAAGTCTTGTTGAAATATGATTTAAAATTGAACGTAATTTTTCAACCGATAACGATCAATCAACGAAATAAACAAAAAATCAACGTCCAAAACACGTTTGTATGCTACTGAGGATGATATCTACAACAGATGCCCTGATTGGTATTTTCCCCAGAAGTTGTGCTCGCCGGGAATCGTCATCCCTCGAGACAAGCTTATACAAGTACAGGAGAAAATTGTAAATTAGAGTAAATTGAATAAATTAGAGTAAATTATTATAAAGCAAGACTTAATTCTATCCATATAAAGTAGCAAATACTGCAACTTGAAAATGCAAGTATCTCAAGGATACAGTAAGAATCGAACAATTAAAGGAGAATCTAAAGTGCTGGGACGAGAATAGAATATTGCATTTAACGGAACATCTTTAAGGACTGTAAAGAATTTTTAAAAAAATGTTGCTAGTGAACAGTCTACAATTAAAATAGGCTATTGCATAACGACATGTGTAACTTGGCTACAGCATTTAAGATAGCCATGTGTGAAATACATTCCATCACAAGGTAAAATGTTACCGCACAATACTTTTTTATCACTAAGGAAACGAAATTTAAATAATCTTTCAGAGAGAAACAACTTCTAGGAGGTCAACTCGCAATGTTCACTTCGAAAATACAGACTCCTCTCTCCTTCAATAGTCATTAATTAAACCTTTACTTTGTTAGACTTTCACGACTCTTACGGCGTTAATTCTCCAAATTTTTATATTGTCTCATCTACATTTTTTAAGTAAGAAACGGCAATTGTTTCTAAACTGATTTATTGAAAATTTCTTTTCAGTCATACATTCTTTCGAGTTAACACAAATATCACAACATATTTTGCTGATTCCCTTCATGATTTCCGGACCTCTTTATGGCTCAAATACATGTCTGATAATGAAGTATTTGTGAAGAGCAGAGAAGCATTTATTGAAATGTAAGGTATTTTAATGTGAAGAACACTATGAATATGGGGTTAATTAAACTTGTCATCTGTTTTTGAAGTAAAGAGCGAGATTCAGCCAGAAAAAGAATATATAACGCAAAATAATCCATCCATTTCATATTATCGTGTGTTTCTCAGTTTTTTAACTCCTACTGTCGAGCTAATTTATCTCCATGTCATCGACAGCTCATGGCGTGCGAACAAAAGCTGTGAGAAAATATTCGAAGCAAGTGTTATTGTTATAATATATATTCAATTAGTTGAATATTTTATTTGATACACTTTAATCTTTTCATTAATAGCTTTATGAGCAATTCCGGTTTGTTGGGAATAACACTAACAGAAGATTGCATACTTTTTTGTGCAGTAAACTATCTCAATGCTAGTTTCAGAAGTTGAAGGAGAGGCGAGCTAACTTGGACAAGGTTTTCATTTGGTTTTCAACTAATTGACACCAGACAAATTCTAGAATAGTGCTTTACACTCTTTTAACGAGAGAAGATATTAATTTTTTAAGGGAAAAATTAACCAATGTTTTTAGTAAACATTTTAATAGGTCTATTTGAAATAAAATAATTACTTCAAATACTAATTTCGGTGAAAAACGCATGTTTCCAATAACACACAAACCTTGGTTTCGATTGAACCTACTGCGGCCCATGAAGGAGCACTTGAAAAGTTAAAAAAAAAAAAACAACTTTATATTCTATTTGATCTGCGACGCATTGAAATATGTAATTTAGTCAAGAACTATTAAGTTTCATAAAAATGATTCTAAAAATCGTCTCTTCACGAACATCTTGTCTATTTTTTATGAAATTTCGTTATTTATACAATTTATTTCATTATGCTATAGGACAATAGCTTTTTTCAGGAAGTTATTGAATCAGTGACGGTAAGATGATTTCTGTTTTCAGCGGGAAGGGGGATAAATACGTACAAAAATCTACTATGATATGTTACACTAAACGGATCATTGCATTTCAAGTAGTCTATCGGTTCACGCCAAAACATCTCCATTTTCCTTAAAATTATTGTTGTATGAAGTTCCTAGTTGTATTGTATCATAATGGACACTTAGTGGATGACTTACAATAATGAGCATTGGCGAAGTATTATTTTTGGGAAGGACCACAAAATTCACTGTAATTACAGGGTTTAACTTACATAATATAGTGCAGGTAAAACGGTTCTCCTCAGAAGCTGATTGTGAAATAGGCCTTGTTAATACAGGAATAGAATAACTAGAATTATTCCAGCACCACTCACAATGTTGGAAACAGCGCTGAAAGTTTAGTTTGTCAATGTGTCAAATTCCTTCTGCGAATCGGCTTGAATCTGCTCTGTCGTTTTAAATATCCTTCCCTTCAGCTGAGCATTCATACTGTGGCTCAAGCTCTCACTGTGATGGCCACTGTCTTTTATTCACAGCAGCTTCCCAATTGTCTTCACGATACTGGATCAACACCGACATTTTTGAGCCCCCACCGGGAATCGAACCCAGGACCGCTCGCACTGAAGTCGAGCGCGCTACCGACTAGGCTACGCAGGAGCTCTCAATATATATATTGTTCATAACATTGGATAAAGGATTAGCTCCTCTTGATACCTTCTGCGTATTGTAAAACATGCATTCTGTAGTATCCACACAGAAGGTTTAGGGACCAAACGAGAGGCCTGATATATGTTTTATACTTAGACGCACGTTTAGGACTTTTTATCTGCTGAAGCACATGTGCCGCACTGCTTTCATCTGAGGCACTTAATGACCAGTAAGTGATAAAAATTAATTCACCTTTAGAAGCCTGAAGCCTGAAGTCTGTCTGTAAGAAGCCTGACACTATTCAATTTAGTTTACAGACCACTATCTTCACAAAACTTTTAAGATCTACCCACCAACAACTAATGGTTTGGACTCCCCAGGAGAATTTACAGATTTTACTGGAGCATAACTAACACGGCATTTTCTCCTGCATTAACAAAAATCTTGAAGTAGGTATACTTCAAATGGTAAAATAAAGAAATCATCAAATTATGTTCAGAAATGCATCCATGCAACGTAAACGTTTTTAAAATCTACTGAAGAATGACTTAAACACAATGAAAATAATTTATATTTTAAGACGGTAGTGCGTGTGCATATGCAGTTCTGCGTACTGCTGGGAAAATTGTACTTAGATCTTTATTTTAAAGTGTGATCAAGTAATCAACCCTCCATTTTCTTGTTTTCCTGATCCGGAACACCTTTAGAAAAATAAATAAGGCCCACCCGATTAATCCCCAAAGATGATAATCCACTCGCATATTATCAGGCAAGAGTTTGTTGTATATATCCATCCATACACGTGCTCAAAGCACTTTAGGACACATATTTCTTCTAATGGACAATTAGCTGGATTGAAATCTTGTGGAGGAGGGCATAATCCACCAACATACCGAGTGTGCCTTCATGCATATCTATTGGATTAATACCTTTTCAATATCTATAATTTCATTTTCTATGTAGTATGATACGTTAAAAAAGGAGATAGTCCCACTTTCAGTTTGATACCCCTGGATCTTTATTATTTTGTAAATAAATGCTTGGCTTGACAACCCATATAGGGCCTTAAACTTTGAGGCTGCTTGTACTCAAAGTGTCACGTGACCAGCACAACTTTCATCTGGGATTCGAGATCGGAGTCAATAGGCCTACAAGTAGCTCCCCATGCAGGTTTAGCACCGAAATTTGTGAGCTCCGCCGGAGTTCAAACCCGAGACCGCTTACACTGAAAGTGACAGTATCAACTAGTTAGCTAAACATGAACTCCCCGATTTGGTAGTTAGAGCTTGTTTCAGATAAATGTGCATTTGTAGTGATGGTGCTAGTATCACCTAAACATTCATGTTTACAGGCCTGACTGCTTATCGGAAGTAGTGTTTCCAATGGAGAATATGATTCGAAAACAATATTAGGACTTTTTGAATTGGAGAAAGTGTAAGGGAAGAACGAGATAGATACCTGTTAGTTGATTTGCTATTAATGAAAACGTACGTCCGATCGTGGTTTCATTCGTCGTGGAATATTGTTGGACATTGTCAATTGTCGTTCTTTGAAGGTAATTGCATTACGTTTCCAAATGTTACCATGCCGTACTAGTAACCAAAATATGACGAGATCGAATCCCGTTCACGCCAATTGAAGAGAAAAGACACGAAGTATAATCACAACCGAGCTATCATAGATCAGTGGCAGAGCAATGGCACAGCATTCAAGAGGTCGTGGGTTCAATACAAGAATCCAACCATGCTGACTAAGGTTTCTCCAGGGATTTTTCCTCAGTAACATCAGGCAAATGCTGGGATCTCATCTTCAACTGATGGCATTGCAGTTATCTTCCTGCATCCTCTCCCCTCCCCGATTCCGGCTGATTGTGTGCCTGAAGGCCATAAATTAATTCAACTCAGTTCAACAAAGTATGATCACAAAAAATCACCAGATAAGGTAGTAATTTCCACATCCGAAGCGGTCTAATACCCTTAACACAAAGGAAATGAGAACTCGGAATGACCGAGCAGTTAGCACGTTCGCTTTCTGTAAGCGTGGTCATGGTTTCAATTCATGCTGGAGTCCATTGAACGAAGTGTGTTCGGAGTCTACTTTACTAAAAACTGGCTGTCAGTCCTTAGAACCTCATTTAGGAAGTTAATAACAAATCAATAAATCCTTTGAAAATTATCGCTATGCAATTCCCCGGAATAAATCTGCAAAAAACGTTCGCAGAGCATTAGACAAATATTTTATTCCCGCTATGCGCAGTAGTTAAGGAGGAGGAGGTTCCTTTGATTTATGGCGCTATTCTTGTATTCGTTTGATAGGAAGTAATTGAAAGAGTAAATCGGAAAAGAATGGTTGGTCAGAGATTTTAATTCCTTTACACTGAGAATAGGAAACGCAGTACTCTACCATCTGAGGAATGGCTACTTTCTTACGAGAGTCCCAAGCATTACAATAGCTACATACTGTCCTTAGGGAAATAATCAGGAGACGAGTTGAATTGATTTATGGATCTTAGGCATCTTAGACTCAGACTGTCATCGGGAAAAATCTAGGCCTATCTAAACAGTTTTACACTCACACCAAATTGTAGGTAGGTATGCGGGTTCGAACCCCGCGGCTGATCATCCTGACCAAGTTTTTCCAATGTTTCCCTCAGTTTCACCAGACGAATGCCAGGATAGAACCTTAAGTAAGGCCTTGGACGCTACCTCTCCATTCCTCACTCATATTCTATCCTGACTTGAGTCAGAGATGCCTAAAAGTCCCGATTAATAAGACCCGTAGAACAAAAGAGTGAATTCTAATGAAGTCAATTAATGGAAATACTGATGTTCATTAACTTGTGCATTATAACCAGACTAGGGGAGCGTGGGAGAGATGTTGTTGGAATGTAGTCGGTCGGGTCCTAGTTTGTAGGTACCATCCCGGCATTTGCCGGGAAAACAGTGGAAATGGGCGACCGCCGGGATCGTTCCCAGGACCTTCCGATAGTTAAACAGACGCTCTACTAACCGAGCTACGGTCGCTCGGTATAACCCATGCTATTCGTTAATGATAATGAATAATGAATATTAAAACAAATACGTTCTTTGTTATTGCACTGAATATGAACGAATTTCACGTTTCTTTTGCATTTCTACTCGCATCAGTACATATAAACACGCAAGATACTAGCACTCCAACACTGCGTGATCACGCGCTCGCCAGCTAAGCCTTTATCAGGGATTCTGCCAGACCACCCCCTTCAATGCGGCTGTCACCCGTTGACATTGTCGAGCACACACCCAAACTTTAAAATATTTACAGTTAAAAATCTATTGAAGCCCTGCAAAATTCTACTCACCCCTAACTTTGTTCTGACTTACTTTCCCTCAAAACTAAAAATCGTGACAGAATCCCTGGCACTGATGGAAATGAGTTGCTGATGACTAGTCTACAGTATGACATTTAATGCACTCTTCAGATGGTTAAACCGGAACCAGAATAAATGATTTCCTGTTTTTTCTACCAGCCGCTTACATTTAACAAAGAAATAAAGAGGTAAGCCTACCTATACTACTATTTTATACTCATTTTTTCTGATCGTTGTCACTTTGTGTGGTGTGTATATTCTCTCATTGTTTTCTTACATCTTCGAAGCAATAGGCCGCGAAAAGGGAGCATTCATAGTTCGTGAAAACATACTTCACTGCTTTTTTCACGATTAGTTTCTTAACACTT
>JAGDQP010057141.1:0-12802 GCA_022664845.1 Lepisma saccharinum | reverse complement strand
ATAGATCACTCCCTTCTGATCCCACCAAACACAAAGCATTGTCTTCAAGCGACCTCACTTCTCACTCGACAAGACAGAGCTTTCCCCTTAACTCTGATTAATACTCCCCTAATATCAAACGCGATATATACCGTAGGGAGGATTTCACACATATCCCACCCACTTCCTGGGTACGGATAGGACTGCAAACGGGATCCCCTTCACACAGATGAATATCTTCTCATTTCACCTATCCCCAATTGGTGAAGAATTCTAACTAGCGTTCTTCAGAGCCGTTTATTCTCCCCCCTCCACGCATATCAAACGTGATATACCTAAGAGAGGATTTCACTGTACCCCTCCCCCTCTTGGTCGTCGGAGACTGGACTGGAGGAACCTCTGAATAGTACCTTACGCATACACCATAGCCGATTTCCTCTAAGAATGAAGAATCAGCTCCTTCTGGACATCGGGATTTTATTGTAACAATCGTCAATTGAATCTAAGCGATTCGTTCACCACTCAGACTCATATTCCCCATGTGAATCGTGCATCACACTGTTTCCCAGAGCTCTATACAAGCCGCACAACACATAACTTTGAGCTCCATCCAGAAAAGCTTCGATAATTAACGTACGTCTTGGTCACTCTCATAAAATTGAAAACCAACTCTCCTTTTCTCGATCAAAAGAAGAAAAACAACTAGACACTCTAAATCGAATCAGTTGGTAACCCTTAGTTATTTTTTTTTAGGTACGTCGCTGGAAGATACACATATTTCACCTAAGTTTTCCTTCTCTATTTGCGGACAGATTTAAAACTAAATCAGTCCCGCATTAAGATGTGGAGAGTCATCAATTTTGGAAGTTTTCCAGGCTATCCGAGCTGACCTGTGCGGGACTTCTTGTCTTCTACATTTTCCATTTCTAACCTGGGATCACAGCCCCAACACGTCTTCCATGTCCAACCGCCGGTAAACCACCTCTCTCGTTTCTTTCTTTTGACTCCCTTTCCAGCGTCCGTTATGAGGGACTTCCCTTACCGTTTTATTCAAAAAGCTTCAAAATAACTCAAAGACTGAGAACCCTATAACTTGATCATGTCCCTTTTTAGCCACCTTTCTTCTCCTTCGCCGGCACGCATACAATAGTCTTTTTGTATTCCCGGCTAAAAATAAACCATGACCTCAATGAAGTTTTCCTCAGTAGAATTATCTTTCGAACTTTAAATAATAAGAATGTTAAAACGCGAAATCTATTCCAGAGGCATATCTTAAATACTTACACATACATAAAAAGCAATACTTATCAAACAAATAATTAAAAACAATAATCACAAACACTTCCATATAATATTAATTCTGTTATGGACTTTTCATTTTAATCTCAACTTTTGATCTGGCTAAATACAGGGTGACACAAAAGTCCATAACACGTAATATACCGAAACATAAAAGATCTGCAATTTATCTTCGAAGTATTAAAGTTTATACTTTATTGATACTTCATAAATAATTATAAGTAAATCAAAATTGTAATAATCTAATTACGAACTTGTGTACTACATCGAAAGATCAGATAATTATTAATATAAAACAAAATTCCTTCTTAGTTATTTGCACCGAAACCTCAAATAACTAAGGATATCCACACGCCAGAAAAACAAGTTGGAGCGACGCGCCACCATTTATGGATTTAGCACGGATAATAGACAAAAATTTGTGTCCAACTTGTTGCTTTGGTGTGCATCTCCCCTAATTCAAATAAATACCGTCGGACGTATTATGAACTTTAACAATATTTAAATTGGTCACTAAAATTGATCACTTATATATTTACTGATGACCGTTAAAATTTCGGTTTGGTAGCCTTGCTATTCTGTTCAGGTAAAGGGAACAAATAGATTTGGGTAGTATTCATTTAACCATATCAGACAAAACTTAAACCCCTACACAGAATCGTTGCTGATAGTTAATAGGTCCTCCTTTGGGGCGAATCACTACAGCACTGCGTTGTGGAATGAAGTATACAGTCACAAAAAATTATTCCGCGAACATAGAATTAGTTTTTATTTAACTTATATTTATGGGTTAAATAGACATCTCATATGTTAAGCCTGCCACATGCTGTCCCCCAGGCATATTAAGGCATAAACATGGCTGCATGTCTGGCCGATGAGTATAAGTTAAATAATTTAAACTAAATGCTATGTTCCCGGAATACCTTTTCCGTGACTGCAAGTGTTTGGATCTAGTTAACATATATTTGAAAATATTACGTTGTAAGCTGATTCCAAAGTTGTGAGAGATTACTCAGATGTCTATGACCCTACTCAATTAAATCCAAATCTGAGGCGTCCTCCCTGAGGACTTTGCTGCTCAGGGAAGATGTGACTTATCCTCTGCCTACGAGGCAAGCCACTCAGACACATGTTTGTCCCGACACACTCGACAGTTTTCGTCCTAAAATGTGCGAATCCAGAGTTAGATTATCAGTAAGATGGTGGACAAAAACAGATCGCATTCGTCGAGAAGCTGAATGTAACGTTCAAGTGCACAGTAACTTCCACCAAAGAGCTCACTTAAGCGTGTGTGAAACACCACAAAACAACGCAGACCCACCCCCAGTAAGAGCTACACATTGTACACAGTCCTTGAATTCTTCATGGGGTCGTCGGCGCACTCTACGTCTGACACCATTACTGTAAAGGCACACCCAGGATTTAGAGCAGATGATTTATTTCGAGTCCTCTACTGTCCAGATCTTGTGGAGTCTCGCATACTGCAGTTTGTCTTTCGTGTTCGGGTGTTACCCATTTCTGTGTACTCTATTTCAGATATTCATGTCATTAGTTACGTACTAAAATTGAGGCATGTGGAGATTCGTTGATGGTTTGGAGCAATTTTTGCCTCGTGGCGAAACAATTAGTGGGCACTCCCCTGCGGTCCCTTTCTGTGAGTGCTCACGCCGCGCCGATGTAATATTGACCGCGTTCTCTTTAATTGCCTAAAAGCACGGTTCACTATACTGTGTGATACACCGGCGTAATCGTCTACTTCCACAACCCTGTGTCCATTTGACCTCCTAAATAGATTATCAATTTTTACACACATTTTTTCCCGAACCATGCTGTGCACACGGTATATATAAGACACCTACCTACCTACCGACACAAGTATCAGTTCCATGAATTGCAATACAGGGCACCAGGTAACGGTCGACGCATAACCAGTGCCTGTTCTACTCGAGGGATGTAATTTATTGTCCGTTCTGTTTAATTTCCTTGGAACAAAAATATACTGGAATTGGTATCCCCATGAGCAATTTATCGTCTCGGTTGTCGGTCTACCGGCGGACATTAATGGACAGCTGCTGTGTCGGATATTCTCCAGAGAACAGCGGCTATCAGCCAATGTCAGCCAGTAGACCGACGGCGAATATCCGACACAGCGGCAGAGATGCCGCATTAGTCTAATTCCGACGGCGGCTCACCGGATCCAGGCGGCGAGCCACGGCGGGTTGTCGTCGGCTCGCCGTCATTTTGCTCTTGAGGATATTTTGCTATGTAGTTAAAAGTATAATCCACATATTTCTTTAGCATTATCTCTTCTTTAACGAAATAATTTGCTTATTCTTTGGCAAACTGCATAATCTCACTTTGGAGGAAATGGTTAATGGGATCATTACGCACGTTAGGGTTTTATTTTTTATTTTTTAAACAAGTAAGTGCTCGCTGCGAATCTACTAGTATTCGCGAATGCTATGACTGTCCCTTGATGCATCTCAGACAGGCGAAGATTCATTTTTATGAAATAGGTTGGCAACACCGACAACTGGGGTGCTTAGAGACGGGAGCACCCACAACATTTTTATATTGTTTAGAATACGGTTTGTGCGAAGTTTGAGGATGATAGGTACAACAATATGGAAGAAAATTGAATTTAAAAGTACGTTGGCAACACCGATAACTGGGGTGCTAGGGGATGGTCACATCCACAGTATTTTTCTATTGCCGAATTCTGTTTATGATAAGATTGAAGTGGATAAGTCCATTGAAATGAAACCACTTAGAAGAATTAAAATTTTAAAATAGGTTGACAATACTGACAACTGGGATGCTTGGGTACGGGATCACCTACAGTATTTCTTTATTGTGTCGAATAATGTTCATTCTAATTTTGGCGCAGATAGGTCCAACGAATTGGAAGCAACTTATTTTTTTAATAATGGGTTGACAACATTAGTCCACGGAACAAATCAATGCGGTTCCGACATCTTTGAGCTAGTGTAGTCAAGACCTTCCAACGACACCTACAACACCTCTCTACGCCTTGTTGCTGCTGAGATTCGCTTTTGGACACGGGCAGATAGAGGAACAGAAAAGCGGGACTCTAACGTCTCCTTTACATATGATGGAAAACATGCATCTGCATTACAATCTGTTGCAACTTTCGGTACGGTAATAATCATGGAAGTCAGCAGGCGCACTGCCAGACATAGACTTGGGGAAGGGCACGGAAAATTTAGGGAGGTACAGATCACAACACACAATAAACAATGGCTGTGTTCATTCAAAACTTTTCGATGTCCTCCACCACATTTTTTTTTGTGTTAAATCAACACGACAAATGATGTTCATTTCGTTGATTCAACACAATTGATGTGTTGTCAATGCTGGTTCAACACCGTGTCTTGCTGGCACTATCACAGTGTTGGATCACCGGAATCACACAGCAAACTGCGTGGATTTAACACAGAAAAGTGGTAGTCGTCCTGGGACAGGAAAAAGTCTTGAATTAAGACAGCCATTTTTTACATGTATGTTATCAACCTCCAATGTACACATAAAACAAAACAAAAAAATAGCGGAGCAAAGAAAATTTAAAACGAACCTGGCCCCCTATAATACTCTTTCCCTGGCTACTGGTCTGGAAGTATGTGAAAGGGACTAGCAAATGGTTTACATTAGGAAGTTTCTATATTTGAAATTGAATATCGAAGTTCGAAATTTTTCAATATCGATATTTAAGGATATATCAAAATATCAAACTAAAATATCGAATTGAAATATAGTACTCAATATCGAAACATCGAATCAAATATTTAACCAAAATATTGAACTCAACATCGAACAGCAGTATCTGCATTCTACAGTATCTTCATTTCGATTCTATTGTAGAATAAACCGATCCACCATAGCTCAGTGTTAGAACGTTGGCGTAGCGTTCGGGAGATCGTGGGTTCGACTGAGGATTTCCAGAATTTTTCCTCATGCACAACAACAAATGCCGGGATGGCACCTTGAACCTAGGCCCTGGGTAACACCTTCACGAATCCTTTCCCCTCCCCTATCTCGGTCTGAACCTTAGATGCCTAAAGGCCATAAATAAAATTTTTAAATTCAATTCAATATCGAACCGGCGTATTGAACTCAATATGGAAACAAAATATTGAATCGAATTATCAAACTAAACAATATAGAACCGAAATATTGAACACGCCCAGAAATATAAAATACAAAAAAGACGAGGAGCTGAGGTGGCTCAGCGGTAGAGCGCCCATCTCTGGTGCGTGGGGTCCTCGGTTCGATCCCGGTTCGTGCCAAGTGGGCTTTGTAGTGGACAAACACCGTATGCGTGGGTTTTCTCGGGGTTCTCCCGTTTCCTCCCACTTTCTTCATTCCACTAATTCATCCCACCATCAGCCATTTGGCCTGAGCCTGAGGCAAGGCCTTGCCTAAAAGCCTTAAATAACGTTAAATATTTACTAAAATTTAGAATTTAGCATCATGTATTGTGGGCTTTCTGAAAAATACAAATATATAATATAACAACACGAAAATTTACTAACGTCTCGCCTAATTCCTTTAGGCTTTTTCAAGTCAAACCAACACTGAGACGACCTTACATGTTTGTACTGAATGTAAACATGCGGGTTAAAAGTACAGCTAGGAATTTTTTTTAAAAAATGCATGAAAATATTCTTTGTGTTTTCAGGCTGTTATTTGGGTAAATGTTCACATCTAACAAAAAATATTTGCATGTATGCCTTTTGGTAAAAATTTCCTATCTGTACTTGCAACTTGCATATTTATATTCTGTACAAGCATGTAAGTCTCTCTCTCTCTCTCTCTCTCTCTCTCTCTCTCTCTCTCTCTGTTAATTTGACTTGAAAAAGACTAAAGCAATTAGGTGAAACGTCGTCGTTAATAAATTTTCGTGTTGTTATATATTTGTATATTTTATAAAGTTAGAAAATAACGAAATACAGGACAGAAATTTTAAAACATCGAAGTACGAAAAACGGAAATTGGTAGACAGTTCTAAATATAACAGTTGACGACGGATTAAGCAAATATTTAGTAGTTCGCTGAGATAGTCATGTGACTCGGAACGTGGAGCAATTGCATGGCTGTACGAGTTCTGAACGTACAATTCGGCACGAGCAAAACACTTTCGGGATCCACACGTAGAGGAGAAAATAAAGTTGACAAAAAATGTGCATAAGTTACAGAAACCTTAAAGTGTTCGTAGACTACGTTGTAAAATGTAAGCAATATCTTTTATTTCCTAATTTTTGGCTCCAGTCGAAACTGACCAGATTACCAAAACCAGCTACTTTGGACTTACTTTCTCGCTCCCCGCCTTCTTGTAGGTCTGCGGTTGTCAGGTTTATTTCCTGTGGTGGATCTCAATATATGCATTAGAGTGATAGAGAGTTTAAACTGAGTAGGCTATCGTTCGTAAACCTCAACCGATCCAAATAATCAAAATAATTAATTTATTTGTAAATTTAACATTTCTTAACATTGGATTGAATTTATTTATGGCCTTTAGGTATATATGGCTCTGTCCGGAATATGTTAGGGAAAAGGAGTGTGCCAAGGCTTAAACTGAAGGTGTCGTACTGGCATTTGCCTGGTGTAGCTGAGGAAATTTCCTGGAGAAATCTCAGTCTAGATGATCGGCAGCTGGGATCGAATTCAGGACCTTGCAACTAAACTTGCTTCAGAGAAATCAGAAGCATATTACGAGCTGCGTCTTTATTTAACAAATGCCGACCAAGATAGTTATATTGTCTGACTTCTTCTGTCAACGCCCCTAAGGTTCCGGGTTGCAGTCCCGGCTGGGACATGGATGTTTCTGGATTTTAGAAACTTAACAGCTAAGACAATTGAGACGGGTCGAAGTAAATAATTACTAAAATGGCTCCAAAATACGAAGTTTCTTTTTATTTGGCAAAGAAAAAGAAACTAACAATGTTCACACTTTCGAAGCGCTTCACAGTGAATATGTACATTTTTACATGTGTCGCGTAATGGCCTTGTATTTTATATTGTCGCGTTTCAACTCGTGGTATCTGAGGCTTTACAAGTTTCAAAAGAGCCACAAACACTCACAAAAAAGAAAAGCAGAACGATATTAATACATTTTCACACTACTGATAACGTAGCCAGGTTTCATAGCTGACAAGAAACTCTCGCCAGGTGTCAGAACCCGATTTTTGATGAAAGTTCGTATGTAGGTACAGTGTCTAGGGCAAACACCTTTCCTTCTATAAACTCTTACATATATTGCAAGCAAATGGCTATTAAAATATACTGGACAGGAGGTGATACATGCTATGTGGCAATCTTGACTATGCTTCAAATTTTTAAGTAGTAAGTGGGTCATGTGATATACCACTCTGTGCTGGAATGTTCCAAGAAACCCAATGACGAAGTCAATTTTGGCAAAACTCTAATCCTGTACGACAAAACGACGCGTGAATTTGACCTGGAGAAGGTTGTATTTAAAACTTTATTATGCACTTCATGTCGCGGCCACGAGGATCATATTTTCCAACATGACGGTACCTCTTATGTAGCCGTTTGGTTTTCGTTCCTTCAACTGTTTCAACATAAAATGTTTTTTTCATCTTTCGGCTCACACGTTGTCCAGGTCAATTTCACGTGCCATTTTGTTGTACAGGATTAGAGTTACGCCAAAATTGACTTTGTCATTGGGTTTCTTGGAACATTCCAGCACAGATTGATATAAGATAAGATAAAATGAATTGTATGGGCGGTAACAGCACTATGGCTTACGCCCTTCCTGAAACACATATTGATATATCGCATGACTCATTGACTATTTAAAAAATTGAAGTATAGTCAAGGTGGTCGCTTCCAAGATGGTGGTCATTGTCGTCATACCATCTGTCATATATACCCTCCTGCCCAGTATCCATTAATAACCATTTGCTTTCAATATATGTAACAATTTATAGATGGAAAGGCGTTTCCCGTACTCTGGATTAGATTTACTTGCTCTCTACGTTCCATCTTTCTCGGGTTCCCCTGTGGTGGAACTGAGGCGGTATGCACCGGTATGGCATACCAGCTCTGGTTTTCGAAAGCTAAAAGCACACTGTCACTGAAACATACGGTATGCTTGTTGTTATATATCACTATTTGATATGTCGAGGCAAGTATTAGAAAAACATACAGTCTCTGTTTCTCTCCCACTTCGAACACTGCCTTTTGTTATTTTTTGACGGCAGCACCTATACTTTTGGCTGTGAAGGTTTACCTAGACACTGTAGAACTATCTACATACGAATTTTCATCAAAATCGGGCTCTGACACCTGGGGAGTGTTCCTTGTGAGAGAACGTAGAAGAGCTTTCAACGGAACAACATCTAGTGCACATCGCCTGCTGCAGTGGATAGTGGAATGAAGGACTTAGTTTGATGGACATGCATTTTACACTAGAAGATAACATACACTTACATATAACTTTATACACACATACATCACATCCTGATATTCGATATTCTGATTCGATAAATGGTGTGGGGTAATGTTTCACAAAAGTCACGCATGCGGCATTGCTTTCCCCATACCACTATACTGAGAGGAACAGAGTTGAGGCGTTCCGATTCATATCTATACGTTGGTTTTGTTAGGTCTTGCTGTGGGGAGGACCAAGAGCTCTGGGAATGAAATGTGTATTAAATATGTATAATTATATATCAAGAGTACCGGGAGAAAACAATCAAGGTCACATTTTTAAAGCTGAGAGAAAACATGCGGTTTAAGGTGTTAGCACTTAAATTTATTTTTGGCCTTTATACACTTCGGCATATGCCGGTAATGTGCCAGAGAGCAAAAACTAAATTTAAATTCAAGTGCTTATACCTTAAAATGTGTGCTTTCTCACAACATTGAAAAAGTAACTTTGATTGTTTTTACCCTGTACTATATAAAACTGAATTTTGTGGGACATCCCTCCTAAATTTACCCTAGGCTGTTCCTGATTAATGAATGTCGATGTATAAAACCTTGCGTTTCTCTTTTTCCTTATAAAAAAATGGATCATAAACCGTACATTCATATACGTTCCTGTGATCTGGCCTGCGGATGAGATGCACCAAAATGTATATCCTGCGAAATATCGAAGTTTCGATATTGTAGCCTTTAGCCGGGATCGAGTAAGGCTGGTACCAACCCGGCAGTTCCCCGGTACAAACCTAAAACTTATGCCAGATGGAAACCGTGGGTTTTGGTACCTTGGGGTTATTTCGTAACAAGGTAGACGTATAAAATGACACGGCGACACTAGACATCAGGGGAAAATAATAAAACAACAGATTCTATAAAATTGGGGGTTTATTGCCCTTTACGAGAAACAGGCCTAATTATAGTGGACGGACAGAATGGATCTTGCCAGCGTCAATGAATACTCAACCCAAGACATACCTCAACTTACCGATAATCCTGGACCAGACGTGGATGCGTCGCCTCTTCGTCTACGGACTTCCAATACCAAGGGTGCTCTTTCCGGGAACTAGCTGGCCTGCTAGTTCAGAAGTGACGCCCAGACATTGAATCTCCAAAATCAATGAATGGCTCTGTTGTAGCCCATGACCTCCAAGTGGCTTGGGCTGGGCGGTCAGGCAGACGAGCAGAGTGATCTTCCTAAAGTGTGATATTGTATTAACGAAGATTCAGCGTAGTACCTGCCTGACTAATTAGTTCACAATTCTATAATGATCGCTGATTTCTTGCCTCGGTATTTATGTCCGTTCAGGAATTCGATGGAACTCCTTCCTGGTTGGAGCGATGAACTTAGTTGTGGCACGAGAAATAGTTTCCCGTCTAGGGATTTAAGTGGCGTTCACGAAGTGTGTTAGCCCTTTCAGACTACAATATATCGAATATAAACAAATTTGAAGTCCAGTAAACAGGGTGCTTCGGAGCTCACTGTAGATCCTGCCACAAGCTCATTTACGACGTTAATAACAATCGAAACAAACAAAATGAAGGGGAACTTTACAACTCGATATCTCAAAATATGTTTTTAATTAGTGAAAATATTCTTGTGTATTTTGCTACTTGTAATGTTTTCCGTGACGGGCGTAAGCCATAATGCTGTTACCGCCCATAAAATTAATTTTATCTGATCTTTTCTTGTAATGTTTTCAAAGTATTTAAAGAATTTATCTTTCTTTTTCGTGAAAAGGTAAGTGCAGAAATTTGTGAATCCATAATTTAAAGTTAAAAATTAACGCAGTTTTATGAACATTGGAAACCATCGATCGTGAGCAAAATAAACCCGCATGTACCTTCATGAGTAGACACACGAATACCTATTGCATTGGAATGACATTGAAACTAGTATTATGTATGTAAGAATCACAAAGCAAACGTGCAAACTAGAAGACAAGAAGAGAATAATGACAGTTCACAGACGATTAACATACGAACTGGGATGTGAACCAACACGTGGAAATCATACGTTGTCATTCTCGGTTTTTGTGTTGTCATTCTCGGTACTTCCTATTGTTCAAGATTCCCATTACGTTATTTTCTCTCATTTAGTGGATACATCAAAATGAAACAATAAATATTTTCCAAGAATTGCAAAGAGCGTTAATGATAAGTAGAACACATGCTAACTTATATTTACTCACTGTAATGTGTAAATCGAAGGTACTATGCTGGTTCATGTCGTGGCTTGATTTATGTTGTTAGGTTGATCACGTGGTGGATGCACTCTCTGCAAAGTGAGCAATGGTTCATAATTTGTTTCTCTTTCATGTCTCAAACCAAATATTCATTTTGTTTTCAGAACTAGTTTGTTTTATACATAGAAACGATTGTTTGGGAAGCTCTGTAGGAATGGATAATTCTGTTTGACTTCAGCCCAAGGTAGTTTTGCATCCAATCATCTAATGGAAATAATATCCCACAAATCAACAATTTCATTACGCAGATACCCCCATGGCCCTTCCCTCCTCCCCCCCACACACATTCATCATAATTTATATGATGAACTTCGGTGTGGAAACCTATATCAACTACCAGTCGAAATCAAATTCCTTCTCTTCTTATAATAAAACATATTTTTCCTTGTTGAACTAAAATGAAAGTATTTTTTAAAAGATCGTTGGCAAAGCGTTGTCGGCGACCTAATGAGACCTCGCATAAAAAGTACAATATGTTTTCCAAGGACATAATTTCCATTAGTAAATAGAATATATAGTGACTTCAGAAAGTATTCATCTCGTTTCAGGTTTGAAAATTAAGTAGCTATATCTTGTAGAAAAGTGAGATAGTGTAGCTATATCTTGTAAATAATTTGTTTTATTTGTTTCGAAATTCTTTATTTTTCTTCTTCGCTTAAATAGTGCGGGAGCAAGCAGGCATCTGTGGGATTTTAATGGTACAATTGTGAGGTACGGTGTTTTTGTTTTGGTAAATATTAGTTATGACAAATTTAGATGTTGCCAAGTGAAAAAATTCTGCAGGCAAATATGGTGGCTATTTCAAAATGGCGGCTGAGTTTTACATACAAATGTTCATATTTCGGTCATTTTTCATCCGATTTAGATGATATTTTTTTGTTAAATTGCTAATCTACATTGGAATAATATTTTTAGTTATTACACATATTACTCTATCTGTAGTGGTTTTCTAGCTTCAAAAGAAAAAAAAACATTATTTTTATCCCCAAAATGTGGACAATAGACGGCACTGTGTAGCGTGCTCCAAGTCATTCATGATTTAAAATATAATAAAAAACATTTACACTATATTCCTTTTTTATTGTTTAAAGTAATATTAAAGTATTAAACCTGTCTTAATAGGTATAGTCATATTTAGGTTAATTCATATTTATTATCTTGTGTGTATAAACGCTTCCTAAATCATTGTTACTGTAGTGACTTAAGACTAAAGCGCTTGATTTAGCAATAACTCGCAAGGAAGTGAAGTGTTGTGAAGTGTAGTGTAGTGTAGTTAAGTGTCATGTAGTCGAGTGAGAAATGAGAGAGAGCTTCTAATAGGAGAAAGTTGTTGAGCCCCCAAGTTGTTAACCCAGAAGATGTTTATCGTTGAGACTTTGAAAGAAACGGAACTTACAATAAGAAAATTACGATGGAGCAATACAAACTTCATTTAAAAATTCCGAAGTTATCCAATGACTATATGCATAATTTGCCAAACCAGTACCAGGGAAAAATTAGTTGAACATGTGACCTCATGAACAAGTGCTGAACTATATCAGAGAACGCGCTCAGTACTGTGACAGTATGTGGCTGCAATTGGAAGATTCCGAGGAATCACATCTGACACGTTACTTGAGCAAAAGGCCTCATGGCATAGGAGTTGCTACCAAGCCATCACCAAGCGCAGTAAACTTCACCGTTTAAAATAAAGGTTTGAAAAACAGAACATGTCTTCTTTGTCTGAACCAATGGAACTAGATATACCCAGCACTTCCAGGTTGACACGCTCTCAGTGTTCCATTTAGTAACAGTGAGTGGTTTTTATTTTGCAATGG
>JAGDQP010057140.1:0-12802 GCA_022664845.1 Lepisma saccharinum | reverse complement strand
AATTTGGCATAAAGGTACAACATCACCTTTTGATTACGAAAATGTTAGCTAGTGAGTTCAAAGACGCCATCTTGGATCCAAAATGGCGGAAGTAAGAAATCTATTTTCCATATCGTTTAAGCTAAAGATACGAAATTTAACATAAAGGTGTATTGTCACTAGTAGTTCAAGAAAATATTACGAAATGTTGAAAAAGTCGCCATCTTGGATTCAAAATGGCCGCTGAACCCATTGTTGTATAGAATACACAGCCTAAACGGCTGCAGCTAGAAATATCAAATTTGGTAACACTATACATTATCATTTGTATGTTACTAAAATATTGCATGATGTATCCAAAGACGCCATCTTGGATCCAAAATGGCGGACCTATAAAACATTTTCCACACCGTTTGAGCTAGAGATACGAAATTTGGCATAAAGGTGCATTATGACGAGTAGTTTAGGGAAATATTACAACATTTGGGAAAAGTCGCCATCTTGGATCCAAAATGACCGCCCAAAATCCCATTTTGCACACCGTTTGAGCTGGATAAATAAAATTTTACTTGAAGTTGTACCATCACAAGTAGGTCACGACAATATGAGAAAACTTTCAAAAAGTCGTCAACTTGGATCCAAAATGGCCGCCCCCAAAACCCAATTTCCAAATCATTGAAGGTAGAGAAACTAAATTTTCTTTGAAGGTGTATGACCAAGAGTAGGTTACAATAAATGGGGCAAACCTTCCTTTTGGGGGCGCAGTCCTCCGTGGGAAGGTAGAGATGGATACCATGATTGTGTAGTGATATTTTGGTTATGATAAAGGAGGCGCATCCTCTCAAAAGCACTGAAGTTGGGGGGCGAACCTCCTACGGGGGTCTGGGAGGAGCGCTCCACGCGAAACAAAGCGAGTATATATATATACCTCACAAGACATATATATATGTCTTGTGAGGTATTGTTGAACAGATCTTGATGAATAATCTACAAAACAATAAATAGTTTCTCGATAGCTCTCATATAAGGTGAGATTTGAATTTTTGAAAATGAAAAACAACTTCGAGATCTACCTCAGCCTGTAGGCTTACCGAAAGGGATTTTTTTATGTAAAATAGCCACAAAGGAAAGTTTGTTCTGAAGTAGATACTTCATCACTCCTCCATCTATTAAAATCATCAAAATATTAATTATACATATTATGATATTATAGTATTTTTTGAAAAATTTTGTATGTAAATTTCTCTTGTTTGTTAAAGTATGAGAAAAACCTGGCCAGGTATTTAGAATTAAGGATATTGTATTATATGTAAGGTATTTCAAATAACTGTTTTTTTTTGTTTTTTTTTGTAATTGTATGTATAAATAATTATACATACAATTACATTTTTTTTATATGTAATTTCTATCTCTTTCGTATATTTCAGCTTTATAGGAAATCTTGCTGGGAGTTCTCTTTGTATATTTTTCCAGTACATATATATACATATATATATATTACTTTTTATTTTCATAGAGAAAGTCCAAGTGAATAAGGCAGTCGCTGCTATAGTTTTGTTGCAGCCCTCCCTTTTCCTGTCCAAGCTCGTTTGCTGCTGTCAGAAGGACTCTCTTCTTTTCCCGAAATGACCAGTTGAGAAATTACCAAGCAGGGTTTTGTTAGAGAGTTTGGAATGGGAGAATTCAACTCTCGTATATACTTTAAGAGGGTACCCACCCCTGTCAGTTGTCAGTCGGTCAGTTGGTCAGTCTGCATCAGTAAGTCTTGACTTGGCGCAGAGCAGAATCCCCATATTGCGGCTCTGTAAGGGAGTCAACCATGGACGCCTCATGTACGAGTCCGGAGCGAGAGATGATTACAGTGCAGCTTGCAGATTGGGTAGATATGCAAAAGTACTGAGATGTATATGTTAAGCTTTTGGAAGGGCTCCCAAGTTCAAATCTACTCCCCGAAAAATAAGCACGACGACCCCCAATTTCAACAACTATTGATTTTGCGGTTTAATTCCTTTTTCAAACTTCGGGAGATTGAGTTTCAAACTACAGAATGGTTTCGTAAATTGCATTTTCATAAATTCTATAAACTCAAATGAGGGATTGAAATTGTATCGGATCATAATTTCAGGGAAGGGAGCTTTGAGGACCTTTCGGTTCACAGTGCTATTGGATAATCACAACCCACCCAGCGACCTTTGTTATTTCTGATACTGGACTGCTCGTCCTGTATCAAGGATGTAGTTTTAAATAATATCACTCCCTAATGCCCAGACCCATCCCCAGCGAAAATCAAACGGAAAAAGAGGAAAGTTTTAAAGGTATTCACGCGACTCTTAAATGCCAAACTCTTAAGTAATACTTCTGTCTGGTTATAAATTCAGGGAAGGGAGCTCTGGTGTCCTACCCGGCCATCAGTGTTGTTGATAAAACCCAACCCCACCCCACTGACCTTTGCTTTTTTCTGATATTGGACTGCTCGTCCTATATTGAAGGTGTAAGAAGTAAATATTTCACTACCAGACCAAATTTCCTGGAGGAGAGGATACATTGATAGGTTATTAGAGCACAGAAATTATCTTTACTTGCAACTAAGAGATTTAACAAATATTTAAAGAGAAGTTGATTATCAAAGTTTTTTTGTTGTCAAAGAGAGTTAGCTAGTATTGAGCCTGTTTTTTGTGGCTAGCAAGTTTCTTGCTATGAATCTGACTGTACCTTTTCAGTTCTACTTGTGCTACACAGTAGGCTTTTGGTGTTAGATGGGCCAAAGCAAAGTTTTCTAGTACAAGTAGACTGAACAGGTGCCAGATCCAAAGCAGCGTAATTGATTTAGAGTCCAGGATTAGGCGACGGAGACTTTTCCGGTCTTGGTTTCTTATCTTTTAAAGATACACAGGGGTTTCCGAATTTTTTTTATATATATTGCCTGTGACACTCCGGGTCCCAGAATAGGCCGAACTCAAATCTAGGACTGCTCGTCCTAGAATCGAAGAATCGCGATTAGCAATATCTATTGTGGGGAAATTATCAAGTAAGAGAATTCAATGAATTTTCCAATAGAACCACGATTCTGAACAATTAGAGCAACAACATCAAATTAAAGAGAAAGAACAAAAAGAAGCAACGAAATAAAGGTCATTATTCACTTGGAAAACGATTCTTATTTACAGTAAACAAAGCCTGCTTAAGACCTCTAAGTTAGTTTATTCAGTGCGATATTTCCTTTGTATTGTTTTGCAGCTTAAATTACTCTCTTTGAAATCCCGATTACGGCCACTACTCACTCGAACCTTATAAGTTGTTTCTTATCTGGACATTAGGTAAATATATTTATGTCCTGGTGTGGGGAATAATTGCATATTCACAGGGGTAAAAGTTATATTTCCATCGCTTGATTGACTGGTGCCCGAAATTAATCTAATGTTTACAAGAGGAGTATAAGTTATAGAGAAAACCTATTTGATATTGATTTATGCTGTCTTCGTGTCACTCCGGAGACCTACCCTTTCTCAGCAAAGTGATTGTCGAGGGACGTCACTCTTGAAGTTAATCACTTCAGTCCTGGCAGGATTCATCCTCGAGTCGGAGAGTGAGCCAGTAATAAGCCCCACACGCCGACGATATTCCTTCAAATAGGGAATAGCACCAGAGCAAGTTAGTTGCAAGTTCCTGGCTGAAAATGATATCAAACCCCTGCCATGAAGTGGATACAGTTCAGACATTGTATTGAATCCGTTCTATTGATTATGAACTGTACATTCAAAAGCGGAAGTTGTAGAAAATCAACATTCTGACGAGGCTATAACTCTGATCGAGAAACTTATTAACATATGCCATCATCATGAACACATAAAGGACATATTTGAACTTTATTTAAGGTATTTAAGCCACTATGGCGTACGCCGATTAGAATAGCGACGATCTATGCGCCAACATGTACATTTTTACTCTCGTGTGTCAAGCGTGAACCGACTGAGAGTGTCATTGGTTTATTCCTGTCGGATACAAGTAAAATTGCTGTTCAAATTAATACAAAGAGTACACTGCGAAATTTTAATGCGCTTGTCTGGAAACGAACAGTTTACACATACATACGTCGTTGCTCTTCTAAATGAATGACTCATAGGGCCTAAGTAAAATCTTGCAAAAATAATATATATATATATATAAAAAAGCACGCCAATTGATGTATGAAATATTTATGTTGAATTGTTATGAATCTCTTAAATGAGATGGTGAGTCTCTAAGATTAGGATTTACAATTTTTGATAAAGTAGGCTCTGCCGTTCAATGGGCCTCACAGAACTTAAACCCTGACTCAGTGATACCGGCAGACCTCCACACTATGTGGGGGGTATAACCCCCCAAATTCTCAAGAACACCCCGAACTTCAATTTTGTTTACAGTCAAAAAATAAATAGAAACCGTACAAAACTGTACTTACACCCTCCCACCCCCAAACTGAAAATTCTAGCGGAATCCCTGCCCTGACTATACGCGCACGGAAAGCGAGCGTGCCAACCTTTTCAACAACCGGGGATCTTATGCAGGTTCTAAGGATAAAAGTTGTACTTACATTCGTTACAGAAAGACTGCTTGAATTTATAATCATTTTCACACGCTTGTGTAGATGTTAAAAGTGATTTAGTTTATGTGCTCAACAATATTGTTCACATGTTCGGTACAATTGCGAAGAACATTTATGATATATGGTCTACGAACGCAGTAAATCAAATCATATTACGTGCGAGGATCAGAAAAGCTAATCATGACCGTTATTTTGACATTGGTCTCTACAATCTCGTACCAAACGATGAAGGTTTAAAAAATTGAACGTACTTGAAATATGCGTTACAAAGTATTTCATGTGTTAATTAGTGTTTTAAAATTTCCTATCCGACGCTTTTTACATTCTTTTCTTTAGTTCCCAATGGTTCGCGGTGTCATCAAATCTTGCAACGTTAATTTAACTCATTTCCCGACTTCATACAATAATGAAATTTTCCACAGCTACATAAGTCGGCCGACAATACAATTTTCCGCTGTTACTTTCATATATTTCTATATTTTAAAATCATATATTTTTTTAAAAAAAAAAAAAATAAATAAGGAGCCAGCAACGATGTTGCGTTTGGCTGGTTGCAGAACACTTTAGGATTTGGGTTGCAAAACATTAACTGGAGAAAAAGTGTTTGAATAGCGAAATAACTCATAAAACATTTTTAAAGAGCCTTTCAAAGACGTATTTTTCTTAAACAATTTGTACTAGAATGCAAAAAATAATTTTGTTTATGCATGACTAAAGGGAAAAGCATAGGGCGCGTCAATTCAAGAATTTATAAAGTGACAGTATGTGAGAGATTGCTTTTATTTTCTTTTTAGTCATGCATAAACAAAATTATCTTTTACTTTATAGTACGAATTGTTTAAGAAAAGTATGTCTTTAAAAAGATTTTTTTATTGATTTTTTTCCCTCTTGTAAACAAAAGACAGATCCTTGATTAGTGCTATAATGTGAAATACCAAAAAAATCCCGGCGTCTTCTTTAGGCGTGGGCTATTCGAATCTAAGTGCATGTAACATTCTATCTATATATATATACAATTGAAAAATGTTTATTTATTTGAGCGCTTGACGGATTCGAACAAAATTTTTCACGCGTGTTCCTTAGGACCTAGCAGGATTGACTATGACATTAAAAAGTTGCCACCCCACAAAAGGACTGAAACGGAGGAAGGGCGGAGTGCAACTCGGAAACCGCTTGAGGTGAATTTTGAATTTAATTTTAAGGCCTTTAGGCAACTTTGGCTCAGACCGGATGGATAATGATGGGAGAACTTGTGGAATAAAGAATGTCAGAGGATATGGGATAACCCTAAGAAACTCACGCACACGGTGTTCGTCTACCACAAAGCCTACACCGAGCCGCCGTAGCTCAGTGGTAGAGTGTTGGCGTAGCATTGGGGAGGTTCTGGGTTCGATTCCAGCGGCCGATCTTCCTGACTGAGGTTTTTCCAGGGATTTTCCTCAGTCACACCAGGCACATGCCGGGATGGCACCTTCAACATAGGTCTTGCCGACACCTTCCCGAATCCTTTCCTTTCCCCTATCCCGGCCTTAGCCTTAGATGCCTAAAGGCCATAAATAAAAATCAACCCTCAAAGCCTACATGGAACGAGCAGGGATCGAACCGACGACTCCAAGCGCTAGATGTGAACGCTCTACCATACAACCTGGAGATATGCTGTGAATATGTATCCAAGAACAACACTGCGCGAGCGCAGAACGATTGTTGATTATTTTCTGGCGCGCTCCAGTTCCCTCTCTAGTAATTTAGTAGGGCGTGATTCATGTCAACATCCTGCAACTCAATTTCAAGAAGGAAATGTAAAGTATATATTCGAAAAAAAGAATATACTTAACACAGGGTCTTCAATTATCTTCCCTGGAGTTCGGATTGACGGTAATATCACAATAAAAAGGATCTTTACGGTCCAAAGAGTTAGTGGAGTAAGACAGCACGGTTAGGATCTATTGGCTACTTGTACATTGTAGGAGATAATTGAAGCTTATTTTTTCTTACGATAACAACAATAGGCAATTTAATTTTTAAAAAATTGCAAAAAAAAAAAAAAATCCAAATACCATGTTTCGCTGAAATTCACTTAACTCTAGGATATGATCTGTTCACACAATACCAGTGTGAACAGATTATATCTGAGATGTAGTGAAATTCAGCAAAATGTAGCGAAATTCAGAAGAAAAAATTGAAAGTATTGTTTTCGTAAAATAAACTTTAATTATGAAAACCAAAAAAATTGATATGTATATTAGCATGAACTCATATTATACTTCTCTCTCTCTCTCTCTTTCTCTCTCTCTCTCTCTCTCTCTTTTATTATTATTATTATTATTTCAGCTAGTCAAATGTGAACACATAAACGTTCAAGCATTAGTCTTAACACCGTAGCAAACCGTGGAGGTCCGAAAGTAAAGATTTCAGAGTCCTGATCCGGACAAGAACCCGCCAACGCATCAGTACAGGGAATGCGTTTAGCAACGCAACGCAGAGCTTGTCGACTCGAGCTCGCGCTTAATTCACCTATCCCCGCCCGCCAAGCGGCCCGTGCTTCTCCGGTAACTTTAGGCCACACGTTGAGTTTTAATTACAAAATAATTTAATTCACATATTTGAACACCAGGTATAATTCGCAAAGATGACAAAGAAATATTCCCAGAATTTGTTGCGAATATTAAATTTGCAAAATAAAACATGTATATTAAAAAAATCCACTTCTGAGCCTAAAAGAAATATGGCATTTAAAGCAATTCCCATGTTAACCCATAGATTAAAAATACCAAGATGGCGACAGTGGTCAAAACTTTAGGACTCCAGTCCGCCATGTGCCTACACGTGCGAGGGGTAGTGACCTTTATTGAAGATTCCATTTTGACATTCGCCTAGTGTGACTGACAAGCAAACATACTGATGGGACAGAAAATAATTAATATGTGCTTTCTTACGTCATAATCTCTGCATGTCAAAGTATGTGCGCGTGCAACTATTGACCACTCGAACGCTATTCCTTTGGGAGATATCGATAATTTAAAAGCCAAATTCTGTTAGTGGAGAGTGTTCAAAAAGTATGGAAATGCCCTTCATCTTTTAAATTGCTGAAAGAAATGGGTACTTGGTGGAAGGCGCTACCTGTTGAAGGGTACATTCTTCATGCCCGCCATCTTCAAATCCACCATATTGAATCTCGATTGATTTTCTTAAATGCAACAGGAGTCGTGTAATATGTCATTCTGGGCTAGAATTTGACGGGAAATACGTTTCTGAAGCCAGTTTTGCTTTAAGTGTATCATTGTGAGAGACAATGGCATGTGAGACTAGTACTGGGTAATAGGTAATGGGAGTGTCTACGCGCACGTCCGACGTGCACGGTATATAGCGCTTATGTACGTACTGTACACGTCAACATGCGCAGGCGCAGAACGTGAACTATAAGTAACACAGGCAAGCGCTTCTTCGGCCAGTTCCTACCTTAGTACTCACGGATGCTAAGTGTACTCTATGTCAGCAGGATGACACGTTTCTACATCCATTAACTCAATGCATTAACAGCAATAACATCTGGTTAAAATACATTGCAATAGTAGAAAGGATTACTCGTGAATCCTATCAAAATAAACCATACTACACTTTTCTTCTCTATCCAGAATTTCAATATTTCCACCCACACGTCGTAAATTCTTGGTCTGGTTTACGGCTCAAACTTTGCACATACTGATAAAAGAACGCAGACAAATGCAACTCGACGAATATATGTTTCAAGTGTTGTTAAGATACGAGGGAATTTCCCCCGCTCTCCGCCGGAAATCTTTTGCTAACTATATCCGTGCTGTCTACTAACGCACACAGGAGAGAGAACCATTAGGTAGGGATTGATTGAGGAACCTCACACACAGGAGAGTAACCCTTTGTTTTTCGTCTGTTAGTTGTGCTAGTCTCCCAATATAATTTTCTTTTCTTTCCATTGCCAGCGTTTGATGTTTTTTTTTCTTCTTTCACAGCGCTGACTGGGAGTCTCTTTTTTTTCTCCCCTCGAAGTTTGCTTTTCTTATGTTTTATGATTTAATTTTCTTTGTCAATTATGTACTGCATTCTTAATGTATTTGATATAAAGAAAAAAAAGTCCAGTGGTTAATGCATCGGGAAGCTGATCAGGAGGTCCCAGGATCGAACCCTGGCGTGGTTACTTTTACATTTTTTAAAAAAAAAAACATTAACTTTTTTATGTATATACGCATTAGGAAATTTAATAAAAGTAGTTATTTAATATACCAAAGCTAAGGATGTATATAAACCCATCAGAGCTCTCGCTCGGTGTGCAAGGGGGGCACGGTGCATCGAAGGGAGTTGGGCGGCGTCAGCCGCGGGAGGGTGGGTCCGCAGACCCGGTTAGCGGTAGGCATACGCAAAAGTGCTGTTTACGAAAATTGTGACGTCATTTCCTTTTGACGTGTACATAAGCACTATATACCGTACACGTTGGACGTGCACATAGCCACGGCCTAATGCAACAGCTGAAAACACTAATTTCGTTTTCAAATAACGATAAAAATGAAAGCCAAACGTATCCAAATTGTTCCTGGGTATAGATATAGATTCATTTCCTTCGTTATTTTAAAACGAAATGAGTGTTTTCAGGCTATTGAATAGATGTCGTATACCCTTATATCTCACAATTGTACATTTACAGCAAAATTGGCTTTAGAAACGTATTTTCCGGCAAATTCTAGCCCAAAAGGACATACGTATTGTATGATCCATTTCCTATTTAAGAATATTAATAGATTCATTATGGCGGACTTCAAGCTGGCGGCCATGAAGAATATACCCTCCAGCAGGTAGCACCTTCAACCAAGTACCCACTACTTTGTAAGTTACCTTCCCTTTATTTCAGCAATTTAAAAGATTACGGGCATTTCCACAATTTTTTAGCATTCTCCGCAGACAGAATTTGATTTTTATATCATCAACATCTCTCAAAGCAATTGCGCTCGAGTGGCCAAACTTTGCATGCGACATGCTTTGCCATGCTGTTCATGACGGAAGAAAAAAAATGTAAATTTTCTGCCCCCATCAGTATATGATTGCTTGTGAGGGGGGAAATAAACTAGGAAATCCTCCGTCAAGATATTCGATTTGTGGACTCGAAGCAGATTCCTTCCGATTACGGGCTTTTACATTCGCCGAGCCACCATATGGGGTATTTTAAATGTTTATTGTAATGGCTAACCGTGTGTAACATTAATGAATTGCTTTTACGCATATTACACAGATGGAGAAACATGATATGTACACAATGCGTGACTTAGGACGATGGAAACGATTTGGATTGTGCCAATGGCCTATCCTTGAGATTATATCTTTTATCTTTCCAACAAATATTTGTCCTTCATTTTCCAATAATGGAAGTACGCTCTTGTGTAATATTGCACGGTCCAACGGAAATTATGGCACGTCATGTCCTGGTCTGTAGCAAGGCAATGTCAATTCTTCTTGATGAATAGGAGAAAGACAATAATACGTTATAATGCTTCATGCTACAAAGAGTTTTAGTCCTCAATGAATTCTATACTTGGCAGACAATTTAGCTTCCATTGCAACGAACATTAATACACGAAATAATTGTAGTCACAACATTAAAGTTAAGGTCTAAAAATGTAATTAGTTGAATACGTTTAAGTATTAGAATATTTCATTTCATTTCATTTATTCTTCTTTTAAATAGAGGAGTTAAAGGCATAACCTTTTCTTCCACTCAACCATTTAAAAATGCTACAATAAATTTACAGATATGAGTAATAGATCACTATAAAATAAAATAAAATAATGAAAAACGAACACTATAAAACACATTATCAATTGCAATTAAAAATGAAATATATAATATTACAGCCGTAAAGCGATTACAGAAATGAAGAAAAATACTACCTATATTTACGTACTAACCCGAGAGAAAATAATAATGATGACTTAATGATATATAACTTTCTGTCGTGTTGATCTGTATGTCTCTGTCTAGTGAGTCAGAGAGAATTGCAGCTGGTGTGCTGGGATAAACATTCTTTAAAGTTTTCGTCTAAATGATAATAGAGAACCTGAGTCCCTGATTAGTAGTAGTACTCTGATTTATGGTTTTGCACTTAAAGTACCTTATGTTCTCTTTAGAATGGGTGGTTGAAGAATGAGTGTCACTGAGAAATTTGAACTTGGGTGACAAGTATGACGATGATTTTTTTCGTTGTGACTAATGTATAAAGTAGGTTTAGAACATGTTGACAGCGTCGCGTGGGAATATTCTTTTCGGTTCAGTGTTACAGGCAATTGTTGACCTAATCACATCATATCTAAAGGATACCGTAACATTCCTCGATGATCATTCACCCCGGGGCCAGGAATGGGAAAGTAGTTGTCAGGACTATATGAAGATCAGTAGTATCATCGTTCTAACGTACCCCGGAATGCCGCAGGCCATGTTGGTACCCTGCTTTGCTACTCCATGATTTAATTACAAAACAATGAGACATGTATTCCTTGAATGAGACTCTCACTGTTACCTTCCTAACGTACCCCGGATTGCCGCAAGCCATGTTTTCCCCTTTCCTTGAACGAAGAGAAAGAAAACACTTAAAGATTAATTAGTTTTGAAGAAGAAAAGGAAAGAGTTACCTTTTTTTTTCATGATCCTTTCTGATCCAAACCACAAGTGGAGATAATGAAATCATTGCCTAGAGGCCAACGCCAGTTTAGTTTAAAAAAAAAAGAACGGATGCCTGAATTCATTTACCCAGCTTGGTTGATGGAATCAACTGTGATAGTATTATTTTAAAAAGAAAACATGAAGTGCTTATTGGTAATGATGACAATGAGACATGAATGTAAGATACTTCAAGTACTTGTGAATTAAGAAGATCTAGGAACATTGTATTGGCAGTAACATTGTTTGATTCAATTTTAGTTAGGGTTGATGCTTGATTGAGAGAATTATAAACACAGATTTTGCGTATTAAAATGTAATTTGACTAAACTTGTGCTGAAAAGCTTCCAAAGGCCTTAGTAAATTATAGAAAGAAAACGAACACGAAAAGAATCATTGAATATAAGTTGGTATTGAGATATGCAGAAATATAAACACTGATTTTGCATAATAAAATGTAATTTGACTGAATTTGCATAGAAAAGCTTCCGAAAGAGTTGATAAATTATAGAAAGGTAACGAATACAAAAGAATCATTGAATATAAGTTGATATTGACATGTACAAGAACTGACACAGAAACAAGAACCTATTGTACTAAATAAAATGTAATTTGACTAAATTTGCATAGAAAAGCTCCCGAAAGCGCTGGTAAATTGCACACATGTTGAATATAAGTTGGTATTGACATATACAAGAACTGACACAGAAACAAGAACCTATTGTACTAAATACAATGTAATTTGACTAAATTTGCATAGAAAAGCTCCCGAAAGCGCTGGTAAATTGCACAAATGTTAAATATAAGTTGGTATTGAGATATACAGGAACTGACACAGAAACAAGAACCTACTGTACTGAATAAAATGTAATATTGACGGAAATAGTACTAAAAGCTTCCTAAACGTTGGTAAATTACAGAAAGATAGCATACATGAGCAAAATTATTGAATATCGTTGAGATATACAGAAAATGAGATAAAAGAACATGTGATTTTACTGAATAAAATGTAATTTGACTAAACTCGAACTGAAAACCTTCCGAAAGCGTGGGTAAATTTGGAAAAGTTTTTATGTTGGACGGAAATCGCATGACAAAACGTGAATGTTGTATATAGTGGTTTTGAAGCTACGAAATGCACTTATTCTGGTTTTGCCTTTGATTTTTAAAAAGTCGCCATTTTATAACTAATATGGCCGACATAAAATCTATTTTGCACATCGTTTGAGCTACAGAACTGAAATTTTATATGAAGACGTATTGTCATTATTAGATTGAAGAAATATAAAAAAGTTTTTATAAGTCGCCATCTTTAAACAAATGTGGCCGTGGAAATGATTTTTTGATAGAATACAGAGCCTAAGTGACTTGACCTAGAAACTTGAATCTTGGTAGAAACGATGATTACTGCAAAAGAATTACAAACATATGAGAAAATTGTACAAAAGTCGCCATTTTATAACTAATATGGCCGTCGGAAAGATTTTTTGAAAGAATACACAGCCTAAACGACTAGAACTAGAAACTTGAAACTTGATAAAAGCGTTGACTACTGG
>JAGDQP010057138.1:0-12802 GCA_022664845.1 Lepisma saccharinum | reverse complement strand
CAAATATGCAGGGCTCGAAATGGAAATTTTCATGAAACGGAACGCTTTACCTTCATTAAGGCTGTAGATCACCCCCGCCATCTTGGTACGCACTTTCCATTGATTAACATGGGAATTGCTTTACTCGTCTTATACTTTTCAGGAGTATAGTTTTAACTTCTGTTTTCGCCCAGTTTATCGTCATGTTCTCTTTTACTCATGCTACTTTATAGAAATGCAATATTTTTCACAGGAACGGTATAATTGCCCGTTAACATATTGTGATTTATATAGCAAACTATTAATAATACATTATACTTATATATTTGAAGAAACTTCACAAACCAAAACTATACAAGAGTCAAAATAACCACCAAGACAAATTTTGTGAAAGCAGAACTTAAATATTCTACATCCGAGAGACATAAAATGAGTAAAACAATTCCCGTGTAAATCAGTGGAAGATGCGTACCAAGATGGCGGGGGTGATCTACAGCGTTAACTTGCTATTGGCGTTTTCTGTTTAGGATTACTTCAGTGACGAGACGGAACAGATAGGAAGGGTCCGGATATTCACGAACCGGAACAGCGTTCCGGTCTGCTCCGGTCCATTTCGAGCACTGCAAATATGTGATGTTCGCTACAGAAGATAGCCATAAAAATTGGAAACAATTACAACAAATTGTAATAGTTTTGGAAAGGAAAGAAGATATGGTGTTTCTTACATATGGTATATTTTACAAAGGGAAGTCAACATGTAGGAAGCTTCTACTTTACTTTCGTCTATACAAGATGAACGAAGTGGTTTCAGAGGTGCTTACATCGTAACTAAGTTCGAAAAATTAATCAGTTTACGTTGTTTTTACGTATCGGCTTTCATTCTAAAATTACGTCTCTGTCTTCCTTCCTTCCTAAGTAATGGCAAATTTTATAATCGCAATTGCTTCTTTTTTCCACGCTGCATCCCCCAAACGAAATGTTCCACGATGTAAGTTTTCTAAGATATATTTTAGTTCATTCATGTCAGAGTTTTCAGCTCTCAAAATTGCACTATCCATTTGGGAACATCTTATGACAATAAATTACATAAAAGTATGAGAGCTATTTTGGAGCCGCGGTCGCTCAGTGGTAGAGCGTTCACCTCCGGTCCTTGGTATCCCCGATTCAATCCTGGCTCGTGCCATGTGGGCTTCATGGTGAACGAAAACGGTGTACTTGAGTTTTCTCAGGGTTCTCCAATTTCCTTCCACTTTCTTCATTCCACAATTCTCCCATCGTCATCCATTCGGTCTGGTTCAAATTTGCCTAAAGGCCTTAGGTAAAATTCAATTCAATGAGAGCTATTTAATACATTGAAATCAGTAGTGGATACACAGCTTTGCATTTTCATTCTTCAGAATACACATAGGTAAACTTTATATTTCCATTTAGAATAAATGATTTTTGAGCAATTTGTGAAGAAATTAAATAAATTGATACAAATACATTTTGCGTAATAAAAAGTATGGTAATGTTACGAAACAACAATATTTGTTTTGTAAACAAAAACTGGATTTTTTGTTTTCGGTGTGTTCGTTTTTATATGTATTACAAAAATAAACATATTTGTATTACAAATTGTAAACGTAGAATGTGAATAGGGTTCCTACGTTCTCTTCTAAAATTTCGGGTGTAATATGAAATGTACCAATCAAATAGGTTGTTAAAGTTCTAGGTCCATCAGTTTGGTTAGGGTTTACATCATAAGAGGCTATTATCACATAAGGACTGAAAGGTGAATTTCAAGCTCACACGAACATATTAAAAATACTGCACTTTATTTCTACTTCGTGGACGCCAAGAGCGGATAATAACTCGGGTTTGCTTTAGCTACGTACCGATTGTGGTCTTCTGTTGACTAGTGCAAGATGTGGCAGTTTCCTATTTACGTGAAAGTTTGAATTTGTGCTCAACAGATGGCAGCACCAAAGTGTGCTAAAGTGCGAAGTGGACAACTTTTTTATTTATAGAGAAAATCATTTCGTTTCTTTTGGATAATAATTCTTATTTTATATTTCTTTTGTTACTAACGTTCTTTGTAATTCTGATTATTCGTTTTTGTCTTATTAACATTTTTCATTAGCCTGTTGTTACTAGTTATACTACTAATGTATGTAAATGCTTATGCTTGGTTTTGTCAAGTTGGATCGCATTGAATTAAATCATTAGGTTATATTAATTTGATGGTTCTGCTATATGCAGTTCTGGAGTCCGATACTCCGTGAACCTAAATAAATTAGGTATTCTTTATCCTCCCAGTCTTTTATTGGATAAATCATTTAGCTTATCTTTTAAGAGTATGTTAGCACGCCCGACACCTTCGCTAGGTGGAACTTGGGGCACTACTCCCGGAAGCGTGTGTTATACATGGTAGAATCATTTAACTTCACTCAAAGGACCCAGAAGATACTAAATCCCTGAGATAAGCAAAAGGATGCTTCAAAGAGAAGGATCAGAATAGAATCAATATGAGAGAGATTAGAAATACTAGTCATGTTCCAATTTGGGGAGCAATATTCTATTCAAGGGGAGAAGGTTTTGTGGAACATACTCAATGAATGAAGGTCCTTAACTTCAGTAAATTACAGGGGTAGCCAAGAAAATGTATACTTACTTTAATAGCAAATAGGCTGTATATTATTGTGAGTATGAAAACATTCTTAGGTGAAAAGTGAAGACACATACACTATTTCTTGGTGCAATTACAATAACTGCGCAAACTCCGAACCACCAGTCTCCAAACACTTTTGAGCACGATGCACTACATTCTTTGTGACATTTTCTAGAGTGGCCACTGGGATTGGTGCACACTGCGCAGCCCATTTCAATCTTGTTCCGCTGTTGAGCCTTGTTTTCTGCTGTACACGTGCTACAGCAACCGGTGCTACGGTTGAATGGGTTAAAGAGCCAAGCTACTTTAACCCATTCAACCGTAGCACCGGTTGGTGCAAGCTTATCTTCAGTTAGTTCTGACACTACGACCTTTTGAGTTCCCCACAAGTAAAAGTCAAATGGGGTTAGATCAGGTGAACGTGTGGGGAGAGTACTCAATCGCGCCTCATCGTCTTATTCAACGACCTGGACGTGCACAACTTGATGAAAGTGTGGCGGGGTGGATGTAAAATGGATTGTTTGCGCCATGTTCTGCTGGAGTATCATGCTACAAGTTTAACCCGTACCTAATGCGATTTTGGAGCGTAACGCTCGTATAAATGAATTTTAAAATGTGTATACATTTTTTTTGGTTACCCCTGTGTAGAGAAGACCAAGTAAGCGCACATAGATGTTAGTTTCAGAGGTCACGTGATCAGTGAACGAAAGTTTTTCGTCATATACCACTTCAAGAGTTTATTAAGAAGAAACTTTTAGCAATAGGATTATCTCCAATGAAATAGGTAGATGGGATTTATTTCTTCTTTAAAGAAATAGTAAGAAATGAAGATTTGGAGGGATTTATATTCAAGTTCCATACATTACACCAATCAAAGAGGTCAGAGATGGAATTCTGGAGATCAGCAACATCTTTCAGTGTCTGATCTCCCGAAATAATTTACAGTCGTCAGCAAAAAGAAGAATTTTTGTTCCAGAAGTCGCGAAAGATAAGATTGGAAATAAATAGAAGAAAGAAAAAATATTCGCGCGCAGTGTTGCAAAATTCTGACTTCTCTATGCGCGTACAATCTAATTGCATACTGTGTGTCGTAGCTTAAGAGTCGACACAACTTTTTTCGATTTTTATCAGTTTAGGAGAAACAGAGGACATGATTAGAATTGAGTAGGCAAGGTAGTAGCATGGTAGTAGTAATTGTGAAGCCGTGTAATATGGAGCAAGAAGTATTGCAAATACATTACTTTTAGCTATGTGATTAGCCAGCCCGTGACGTCACAATGTGCGGGCACACCTCAGCTAAAAGTAACGTCTTTGCAACACTTATCGTTTCAGTATCACTGAGTTCTCTAATTATTACCTTGTGTGCTTTACAAAATTGTGATAATGTCTTTCCTCATTTTTCAAAAACCGGAAAGAGTAGGCGTGAGCTTGGCTACCATTAAGCTGCAGCCACTCCATATTGAGTTTCCTTATAGGTAGAACAGAAAGTGTAGGTTATTTATTAAGTTGTATATTTACGTGCACATATGGATACTTGTATAGCCACGCATTTGGTTTGTAATAATTTGCAACAATTAAACTGCCCAAATGTCAATCTCTTCTTGCTTAAAAAAGATACTCATTTCCGCCTTCGTAGCCTCCTTTTATCTTGCAACTAATGCTACGCATATAGCATTTGTGTGGTGCTAACCGTCTTGCCTCTGGCAACATTGGTAGCAGAATGAAGGAGAAACAGGTGAGGGCGAACAAGTCGCCTGCACAAAGATGCACTGAGATTTGGTCGTGCGATCAAATCGCCTAGTGAGCGGCAGGGTTTATACACTTTTTAAGGTGGAAACACCCTATAAACCTAGCTTGTTTATTCACTTGTTTTGGCAAATATGCGTTATCTATACAGTACACGTTTTATATTACATATTAAATGCGATTGAGTTTCACATTCAGACGTAATTATGGAAGCTCGACTATTCTCAGATAATGAGATCATTAACAGTGCAACAATCTACCCGAATTTAGTGGTATGTATTTGCGCATGTCAAGAGAACGCCAATCAACCATTAACCATTACTATTAAGGCTCCTCGCTACTCCCTCCCCCACTTTTTTAAAAAACATTTTTGAGCATCGCCACTGAAGATGGTGCCGAGCACTTTGAGTCATAGATGATATTGTAAAGACAATAGGAGTCCCAATGTATAGCTCGTTTTTAGGAACCAATTTCTATAGATTCTAGGGTACGAACTAACTAAAGAAACAAGAATGAAAACAGTACATTTTTAAACTCTCTCAGTAGGGTAAATGCCCTGCCTTTACAATACTTTCACAATGAAGTTGTTATCCACTTGTTTGCACTTCAAATCCTCTCTTGCTTCTGTGGAGCTTATAGACTTAATCCGATGTGAGGTCTGTATGGACTTTTATGAGTCCTATAGTGCTGTTTATCCAGACTCACCAACTTCCGACTTTATCTGAGCTGCTCTTCTTGTATTAGGAAGGGTTTCAAATCGAATCCCGTGGCAGGACATCCTTACTTACATTTTTCTCTGTTTCCTTCAATCACATGAGGGTAACGCGAGGTGGCACTTTCAATTAAAGTCAAGGTCGCAAAGCCCAGAGTAAAGGTACGAACGAGGAGACCCAGTCAGTCAGTCAGTCTTGAGATGCTGTGAACAGCACATTAATCAAAATCTGAAAATGTTATGAGTCTTCAAATCATAATCACCATACATAGTATGCATTATTTTATTTTTTTTTACATACGATTTTCATACATTTTTATTAATTTAATGATAAGTCAGGTCTAAGTTCATCTTCATATTCAAAACATATTTTACATATTTTATTTTTAATGTAATTTATATAGTTTGGAGATCACCTGTTGCAAAACTCCGTATACTTCGTACGAATGTTCCAGCCCCTATTTCGGAACCTTGCAGTTGAATTGGACAGTTAATAATCTTTTGTATACACCTTTCTGTAGAATGTAGATTCTCTCAGTGAAATCTGAAGGTAGGTTTCGATATGATCTCATTGACGGTTTCCTTGTTAGATCGGTTTTGAATCAGTCTAACCTTTATTACCTCCAACACTTTGTCATCTACTGCTGACGTGATGTCATTTGCATGGATTAACAGGTGTGTTCAATGTCAGAAAGAGGTGCGTATTGAGGCATCGCAAGAACGAGAGAAAGGAAGTTACAAGCACGTAAACGTGAACTACTGCTATTGCGTATTTTTTCTGCTTTATCTTATCGTTCATTCCATCCCATTTACCATTCCATGCCACCGCTTCTACAAACCCACTCTTCCGCGAAAGTGCAAATGCGGCTGAGCTTCTGTAGATACATCAGCTCTTCTCAGATGTTCGTCATTTAATGTCTTCTTGTTCTGCTCATCGAACATTGTAGATAACAACGAATGTGAAAAATGAAAACTGGATTTAAGCAACTGGAAACTGCATATATATTTTAACGACAGACTTTATTTTCGACTAAGCAACTCATTAATTAGCACACAACCATTTAGAAAATCCGAACAGGATTATGCACCTTCAGTTGGGATTAGAAAATTCAGACAAATCTGTCTTCCATCCGTCGATCATTTTAGAAAATTGAAAAAAGAGAGAAATGACAAGTGACCTTCATATCAAGATTACTACCTATTCAAATAGATGCCTTATACAGTACTGCTAAAAAAAAACTGCGGTCGTGAGGTCTGAAGCGTTAGGAGAGGTTTCGAGTTCGAAACCCGGCTAGAGCATGGATGGTTATGGATTTTAAAATACTGCTCTCATATCACGACATGCCTAAGTTACAGTTACTACACTGGCCCGCACAAAATGAAATTACAGTACCTAAAAATATTTTAGATAACCAACACTGATAGACATTATTTAAGCCATATTCTAACAATCGAGACTTCAGAGAAACGACAACGGTATTCTCACAATCGACTCTTCACAAGAAGAAAAAAACCATTATTCACTTGCAGACAGTGTTAAACCAGGTATCTTTAACTCTCATGCTTTGTTTGATAGTGCATTCCCTGGTAACTCTCCCTTCATTTAGACATATTTTATAAGGAAAATTAGGAGAAATGGCAGGAAAAATCCTCTGGATCAAACCTGGGATATTCTGGATTCAATCCCAGCGACCGAATATCCAGATTGTTTTTTCCAGGGTTTATCGGGGATGGTACCTTCAAATTATGCCCTGGCCAGTTCCTTCCCGAATCCTTTTCCTGCCTGAGCCTAATATGCCAAAAGTCATAAATAAATAAAAAAAAGAAATAGAAAAAATTCAGTGTGGTATGAATTGTCATCTTTCTGTATGTTTAAGATATTAGATATTATTGTGTTTTTTTAAATGTCCACAATAAAAATGACATTTGTGAAGCTAAGTTACATTTTAATTTGACACTTACATTGCTTTGATTGTTCTTCAGTTGACAATTCATTATAGTTTATAATTATTTCTCTGCCGATCTCGTTCTATGCCTTCATCTTGAATTTGAATTTTATTTAAAGCCTTTAGGTATTTGAGGTTCAGATTGGAATAGGGGAGGGGAAAGGATATGGGAAGGTGTCGGCCAGGAACTAAGTCAATGTACCATCCTAGTATTCGCCTGGTGTGAAAGGAAGAACCCTGGGAAAACCTGTCAGGATGACCCGCTGCTGGGATTGAACTCACGACTTCTCGAATCCTCGCCAACGTTTATCACAGCCACGGCCGCTCGGTTTCATTTTCATCTCTCTGTCACTATAGTCACTGCTACTTATTTACCATAAGCACTTTACTATAAATCTTCCTATGTGGAAGATCTTTACGTTTGTCTTTCGTCCTCAATGTCTAAGAATCAGATTACCTGAGACTATTACTAAACGCATATTAGATTTCTCCTCTGAAAATATTGCAATTTCCGAGAAAAGAGAGAAAGAGGACTGCCCCCGTTGGCCTAGTCGTTAGCGTGTCTGACTATTGAGGGGTCCCGGGTTCGATTCCCGGCGCTGCCAATGATTTTTCCCACAAGGCGTCTGGGTCTGGAACGGTGCCCACCCAGCATCGTGATGCAATTGGGGAGCTGCTATGGATAAAAGATAGTGGCGATCACAGTGAGAGCTTAGTCTCTCCTCACCCTACCCCTCTGGTCAGCGTAGACCGATCTCCTCCCTTCGGAGAGAGGCTTCATCCAGTAGTGGATTGAATATGGCTGTGATTTATTATTATTTAGAGAGAGAGAAAGACAGACAGACGGACAGAAAGAAAGACAGGCTTTGCTCTACGAGACGAAAAAAATCTCTTCAGGTCTGTCATGAAATTAGCATGATCACATAAACACGAAATGAACAGAGGACAAAGATGTTTGTCACTCGGTATTGGTCAAACTTAATTCATGGGAGGTATTTCTAAACAAAAATCAATTACATTCCACCTTTTCTTCCTTGCTCAGTTCCTCCTATGTCATGGCAAAAAGAGATCGGCAATGAAAACAGCTGTCAACCCTGTTCAAAATCGCGCGACTAAGTCGCCTAGTGTGCGGTGATTCATAAGAATACATGGAAAATTATTTTTGCTCCTCCTCCCAATTCGCCTTCGGAAATGATTCTCTCTGCGACTAAGTTGCCTAGTATGCGCGGTGCTTCATAAGAAAGCATGGATTTATTTTTTATGTGACTCAGTCGCGGGACAAAGTCACCTAGTGTGCGGCAGGGCTAAGTGTTTCCCATTATTGTATTGTTAGGACCAGGCCTCGAAATGGGTTAGAAAAGATGAGGGAACGCCTGCAAAAGTGGGTTGAAAAGGTATTTCACAGGTGTTTCCTCAGTTAAATTGGGTAAATACCATGATCGTAAAATTCAGTAGAAGTCCTTGCCAATTCATTTTTCTAGTGCTTTGTAGCATGACTCCCATCTGTAACCCAATAATGGGAAGTTTGAAAAGATTACCTAAAGACTGACACTTGTTTTGTAGTGTAGTTTGTTGTTCTTATACTCGCTTCTTAGAGACATCTGCACTGAGAAGTATTATTTGCAAAGGAAGTAAAGTGTTTGTTGGCTAAGAGATAAGTAGTAAGACGAAAGCGCTTACTGATGTTTACTTTTATGCTTTGATTACACAGAGCAATGCATTTTATGGCGTTAGATAAGATTATAAACACGGTTTCTTGCAGTTCGTTTGATAAATGTTCTTCTTTAATTCGATCATTCTGACATGACTTATGACTGTCTGTTGGCTCTTATTTTCTGGACATTAATTGTCAGTCTATTGATGCGAATGCCAAATTTTTACTTCACATTGATTTTTGTTACACACTGTTTGTACCTAAGTTTGGTGACAATATCTTGATTTTGTGGCAAAAATTGTAGTACAGTCATGGTACGTAGCATGTATTTCTGAAGGCAAATTTCTTCTGTTGCGTTGAACGTATCCGCACCAAACTTGGCATTAACGTTTTTCAACGAAATGGAGAAGTATTGTCGGTGTTACCGGTCTATTTTAAAATTAAGTTTCCGAATTGATACTATGCCTGCTTCGAACGTTTATATTTATTGGCCATATATCATGGGATACCTTCCGAATATTTTTGACTCGTACCAACGTGTGGGCAAAATTACAAGTGTAATTATAAAATAATTAAATAAAATTATATTTTACAGGAAGAAATCGTAATTTGTTGGAGAAAAAATATTAAATATGTGTTCTCAACAAATTATCTAGGGCGTTGTATTATCTTGCCTTTTTGAGATTTTGAGGGAGATAAATTGGTTATCGTGTAAAGATGGTCATAGTAAACAGCTTGCTCATTTTCAGTGATC
The DNA here is from genome assembly GCA_022664845.1 of Lepisma saccharinum. Classification (NCBI taxonomy): domain Eukaryota; kingdom Metazoa; phylum Arthropoda; class Insecta; order Zygentoma; family Lepismatidae; genus Lepisma; species Lepisma saccharinum. The sequence continues at coordinate 3,361 of JAGDQP010057138.1, read as the reverse complement.
ACTTGTATATCGTTGTTCCTCACAATTTTTAGTGTATGCTTTTAACATAATTTTCCCAAATGACTCATATGCTACCAGATATGTGCATAATGCTAAGTGGCCTCTGATCTGACTGTGAGATTATTTGAAAGCTGAGTAATTAAATAATTAAGGGAGTTAGCGAAGCATTACAATGTGTCAACGTTGCCATTTTCGGAGTTGTAGCTGAGTCATGATTAAGGAACAGGTAGTAAGTATCCATTGATAGTTATGAATATGACTCAAGAGTTGAATTGCTGATCTCATTCACATTTGCAGAAAGTATATTGCGTAAAGCGGTCCGACGACTGAGTCTATGTATTTTTTAAATGAAATTATCATTTTGAAAGTTTTTCGGTCTCAATATGTGTATTACATATGTGCAGTCGGGTTCATTGTGGTTTATTCACGAGGGTCTTCCAGAAAGTAAGAGTCGTTATATAAACAAAAAAAACATTTTTAAAGACTTTTTAAATTTCATTTATGACTCACGCTGGATAGTGGCTTGGAGAAGATGTGGACAGAAAGTTAGCCAGGGCCTAGTTTTGAAGGTACCATCCCGTCATTAGCCTGATATATGACTGAGGGGAAACGTAAGTCAGGATGGCCGGCCGCTGGGATTCCACCAAGGATCTTCAGAGTGCGAAGCCCTCTCCATGAACTGGGCTACGTCTGTTCGATGTTGAGACATTTGTTATAACAGTGGGGTCTCATCGTCTTTGTGTTATTGTGGTCATTCCATTAATGGTAAACAGAAGAGCTGTAATTTCGGTCGACGTAAATGTTGAAAAGAATACATTAGACTATAATTCTAAAATTTGGAACTCGTGTTTGACATTTTACGCTCCCCTAGGGCTATTTTCTGTAGTGTTACTATTAGCGAGTTCGTGGTCTTAGCATGTTGATTAGTATCTTCTCTCTTATATTTAAAGGAAATCACTAGTCCATTTTCCTTCGTTTTTCATAGTAGTGTAGATGGACGACACAATATGTTTGTCGATTAGATTTATCAACACCGAGCCGCCGTAACTCAGGTTGAGCGTTAGCATAGCATTCCGGAGGTCCTGGGTTCAATCCCAGCGACCGATCGTCCTGACTGAGGATTTCCTCTTAGCCACAGCAGGAAAAATGCCGGGATGGCACCTCAACATGGTCGACCGGTAGGCCTTGGCCGACACCTTCCTGGATCCTTTCTCCTCCCCTATCCCGGCCTGAGCCTTAGATGCCTAAAGGCCATAATTAAAATTCAGATTCTAGATTTACCAACTTTTACAGGGTAATATTCCCGCAGATTTATTTAATACTTTCAAACCTTCCTTATTGAAGCATTTGAGTAGACCAATCATCTCAGCATGTGCTGTTATATGTTTGCAGTCTTGCTATAACGAATTCAAATAATTTCCTTGATTAACGTAACCGAGCAATTGCAGGTCAACAAGGCAAGATCAACACACACTTCACCGGATCTTCTATAGTCGAATATTATAACAAATTCGACATCAACCTTCAAAGTTGTTAGTACAATAAACTATAATTTAAAATAAGCATTGAATTTAATAACTACAATTATTAATATCTCAGTACCAGATGTAATTCATAATCACTTATTGGCGTACTCAGCACAGCTCCTAGCAGGATTCATAAACTGCACGTTGTACTGTAATCTTGACAAAATTTGTTTTTCAGCATTTCAAGGTTCTATTTCTTTGGGAAATAATTGTTTGTTTAGTCTGAACTCTCTCCCTCGCAAGTTGACACTAATTTAATGCATTCACTTCCTCAACGTTTGCCTTGAGCTGTAACATTTTCAAACAAATTCCATCCAACAGATATCTGTACTGTGTTACTACACCGTGAAAACTGACTGTGTTAAATCAACACCAACCATTTTTTTTTTTTTTTCTGTGTAGCTTCGCACAAAGACGTCTTCACTTCTCTCTCTCTAAGCAAAAGTTGGCGCATAATTTATTTATATTAACACTAGAATTTAGGTTTTCTTAGGAGAGTCCCCATCACTTGAAACTACATTTATCTAGATAACGCTTTTTTAGATAAGAGATGCATTTATCCAAGAAAATCGTTTGAAACTTCGTAAATACTGTATTTACTGTATTAATCCTTCTCTACATCTGTACACGGCAAATCCACTTAAACTGCCCTATACTATCATTGTAGAAGTCGACACAGGCTTGGAAAAAGTTAAACTGTAGTCATTTCCTCATCGCTAGTGAAAAACTTCCCCACGAAATTATCTCAGCCACCATAGTCAACAGACGTAGCACCTAATGTGATTTTCTCATTTTGGCGTCTTGTCCTGAGCCTGCCTGAGATGCTTAAAGGCCATAAATAAAATTCAAATTCATTTTGGCGCCTGAAGAACAGTGTCTGCGCAAATATCTTTGATTTTAAAACGTTGAAAATTACGAATTTAATCAACAAACTTTGTGCAGTACTTTGTTCCATTATTATTATTTTCTGTGTAATATATTAGGGTTGACATTGTGTTACTCTCTCTCTCTCTCTTTTTGTCTCATGGAATGCCCAACTTTCTCATGTAATTTCTGTCCTGAATTTAAGATAAACAGAAATTTGACGTGGGAAGTGTGGAGTGTCTTTGTGTGTGAACACATTATTTTGTTCGAGAGTATGTTGACTTACATGTTCATTATGAATTGTATTTTGTTAGCTGCAAGTTTTATTACTGTTATTTGTATCTTTATTGTCATATCGTTATTTCTTCAAATTAGGGATGCAACAGTTATCATTGCATAAAGTGACTAATGATTAGGCTTTGATGATTATCTGAGAATGAGCACAACTGCTATGCTTTTTAAATCCTAGTCCTCCATTGTTTCTGGGCACATTATGTTGCTTTCCTTCGTAATTTTCTTCCTTCCTGAATGTAGTTACTGTGCACTGTTTTCTTGTATTAACGCAGTTACTGTTGAGTCGTATAAAGATTTTGCTACGTATTGACAAAATTTCTTGTTTCATTGAGGAAGTAGTTATCTGTCCATGTATTTGTTCAACAATCTCAATCCTTACCGAATATCAGCTTACTTCAGTCAATAAAAATCTTTTCGCAGAAAGATAAGCAGAAAGTACGAGTTACTCTATCTATTACACTATTTTTTTTTTATTCGTACCGGAAATTCCGGGACCGTGCCGGAATCGAGATCTGCGTCCCTATGTCTCGAAAATAATTCTTGGGACTCATAAATGTCTTGGTTTTCACCGAAGAGAAAATTTTCGTTTCCTTTCTGTTCACAAGGTTATTCTCTTCAGTTTATGAGTATGGCAGCTCAAGAAAAGTAAAACTTGAATACATTAAGTTCACGATTCA
>JAGDQP010057137.1:0-12802 GCA_022664845.1 Lepisma saccharinum | reverse complement strand
CATATGGACTTTGTAGTGGATAAACACCGTGTGCGTGGTTTTTTTCGGGATTCTCCCGTTTCCTACCATTTTCTTCATTCCGCAAATCACCTCATCATCCATTCGACCAATCAAAATTGCCTAAAGGCCTTAAACAAAATTAAGTGGCGTTTTGAACGGTTTATATCGAATTTTGACCGTAAAAATTTTTAAGTTGAGGGTTATCTCCATCGACCTCCATTAATACGATACTGGACTGACTGCAGCCATTGAAAATGTCATGAATATGTGAAGCTAGGGAGCGGAGAGAAAACTTAATCTCGTTTGTCCACTTCCAGTCTAAACCAATATGGACCAAATTTTCGATTCTAACTCAGTTTTTTACGCTTGATATCGCTGTGTGGCCCGTTTTTGTATTTATGTCTTAATTCTTGGAAAAAACGTAAATATTATTTGCAATATTTTCTATTGTATGCAGAGTGCGGTATACTATTACATGAATAACTAAGGAATTAAGACTTGAATCAAAAAACGGGCCACACAGCGATATCAAGCGTATAAAACTGAGTTAGAACTGAAAATTTGGTCCACATTGCATTAGACTGGAAGTGGACAAACGAATTTAAATATTTGCTCTAGCGTCTATCTTTCAACACTAAGTAGTTACTCCAGTATAGTTTACGTAGAGCTCGATGATTTGGGGGGGTAACTATCCACTCACAAGGGAGGGGGATCTGGCGGAATGGTTGTAATAATATTAATATCGTAAAATGTCATAAACTGTACCAGATAAAATTTTAGTACTTTTCCACCAGATCTAGTACCTTTTTCTGCACAAGTTGGTACAAAATATTTTTGCTGGGTGGTCACACTGGTCTAGAAGTCGATCAGTGACCTTCCAACTAGAAGCTTCTGCAATGAGGCTCTCTCCAGACAACTTTAAGAGAGAGAGAGAACTTTTCATCAGAAAGCAGATTGCGGAGAGGGTACTACTGAGATATATGCTATTTTTTGGATGGGGCTCGCAAATTCATTCTTCCCCGAAAAAGTAACTAACTTAATTTTTCATTTATTGATTTTCGGTAATTCAAGAACTCAATCTTCGGGGAAAAACACATCTGATACAACTCATACGTAAAGTTTGACTCGAAACTGGCTACAAGTAAATTCTGAAATCGTTTTAATTTTGTTTGGTCATGTGATAATCTTCTTGTTGGGAATTATGCGTAAGCGTCACGGGGAATCATCTATTTTGAAATTAATTCAGGGAAGGGACACTGCAAGGACCTTCTGTGTCCCCAAGGTGTTTTCTGGCTTAACTAAGCAAAAGGAGGATCGCTCCCTAGTCCTTTGATTGCAAGCAAGAAGCCTGCTCGGTCAATTGCTAAAGGGTTAGTTTTAGTAAATCTTTTCACTCCCCATTTTCCAGAGTACGTCAGAATGTTTTAATTAGCCATACTGATTTACGTCGTCGAAATATTTTTAACCTATGATACTGTTGCGTCTGTGGGAAATTCTATTTTGAAATTAATTCAGGGAAGGGTCACTGCAAGGATCTTCTGGGTCCCTAAGGTGTGTTTGGCTTAACTAAGCAAAAGCGGAGATCGCTCCTTAGTCCTTTGATAGCAAGCAAGAAGCCTGCTCGGTCAATTGCTAAAGGTTAATTTTTAGTAAATCTCACTCCCCACGACCTTTACAAAACTTACTGGAGAGGTATCTGTCATAAATTAGAGAAACAACTTTTTGAGTTATAATTGGAAAAGATAAACGTTCATTTTTCTCACTCTAAGATTTAAATTGATATCATGAATTCTCGACTAGTTTAGAATTGAGAAAGGAAAGATTTTTGATCCTGGATTTTATGTGGATCAGTCTGTACCTCTTTACTTTTGCGCGAGCTATCCGCAAATTGTTTGCTGTTAGCCTAGGCAAAGTTAAGAAGTACGTGTGTGTTTTTTTAATGTACCTAAAAGTAACTTCATTGGGATAGGTACTGAGACCTGCTCGGTCTTAGTTCATAGGATTACGAGGGTTTCTGACTCTCTTTTTATTTTCTCTCTTATTTGGCCTGCAACCTGCTCGGTTACAGGATAGACGACTGTGTAGGACTTTTCGTCCAAAAAAAGGAGGAAGTCGCGTTTTTTGAGTTATCTTATGGGGGGGATGTATCACAATTATGATAATAGACTTCCCCATTAGATCTGAGCTACTGCGATTTTTAAGATATCAGATACTCTAAACATTAAAGTAAAAGCCACGAAATAAATGATTAATTCTTTTTGGAAGAAAGAATTTAATTTCTAGCAATATACAAATACCTCGTATACCTACTAATATATTAAGATATTAAGGAGTAAGTTAGATATATTTTTAATAATGTTTAGAACTTCAGCTAAAACTGCATCTTATAAGAAGTCACAAATCTCTGACCACTTTTTATTTCACTCGAACTGCACGAAGTTTTCGTCTGGCCCGTTAGGTATTCTGGGTGTGTGTCGGCGCTGCCTATCTGCCGGGGGTGTTTTTGTTTATTACCAACAATTTGATTGACTGGCGTCTGAATTGATATGCTTGATTTCTAAGGAGATATTACGTCTGGAAGAAGATCTGTTTTATTCTGTCAGTTCAGTCTTTGTGTCAGTCCAAAGACTACATTGCCCCACTAAGAGTGCTTACCGAGGGATGTCACCCATAGTCAGTTAATTGGGTGTAGGCAGAGTCATGGAGGATATAAGTTTTGTTATATCATAGTTGAGAAGACCACTACACAACACGAGAATATGACGTGCTTCACGAGGGACTTTTCGCGCCCATTCTGCGATTTTTGGTGTTGTTTAATTTTTTTTTTAAAAAAAGATCAATTTTTTTAGATAATATTTCATGAGATTAGGATCTAACAGAGAGACTAACAGTATGTCTACCGTAATTGAACGAGATCTTATATGTCAGGCTTTAGGCTTTGACGGGGACTGTGAACTCTCCAGCAAGGCATTGCTAGAAAAAATCCAGCGTCTTCATGAAGCCGAAATTGCATCTCCTAGCTCTTCTCGCGAGAAAGAAAATGAGAATAATAGAAATTCGGATAGTTCAGAGAAACAAGATGATGCGACAGTTAAATTTTTGTCAGAGTTCAAAATTGAATTGCCTATCTTCCGTGGTAATCCTGAATCGGAAGATCCTTTTGAATTCTTGGAGTTACTCTCTCGTTTACGTACTGAGAAAAGGCTTACGAAAAGCAAGTTTTGGAGCATTTACTCGCAAAATGTCTCAAGGGTTCTGCTATGAACTGGTGGTTATTTAAGAGCCAGACAATTAATTCACTCGATTGGTTTCGTGATTGTTTTCTCAAGGAATTTTTCACTTTCTCTTATGAATCAGAACTAAGACAAATGCTCTACAATTGTTATCAAGACACAGCGGAATCCATGGCAGTTGCTGTACGTCGTGTTAGCCGAATATATGATAGATTACAAAGTAAGATTGACGAAAAGGAAAAGGTGAAATTTGTAATTCAGCGTGTAAATCCTGAGTACAGAACATTTCTTTTCGAAAAGAATTTTTCTTCTTTACGAGAATTAGAGGAAGAAGCATTGAAACTTCAAGACCACCCATTCGCTGTGTTGCAAGGGTCGAGTATAAAAGAACAGGCCAATAAACTTTTGCCCGCCTCTCTTGACTCCGTATTTTTCAAGAGGTCAAACGGCAATGAACCGCCTGCAGAGAAGCCATCCTCTAAACCTATTGTCTGTTTTCGTTGCAGTCTTCGAGGGCATTATAGTTCACAATGTAGAAGCAAGTTACGAGGAAATAGACTCCACGAGTCGTCTTGTATTATACAAAGAAAAAAAGAAGAAAGAGGAAGAGATCCCTGAGCCTTTAGTCTCGATAAAATTACATGCATTGAAAAGAGAAGGCTATATAGATTGTGGATCAACTAACAACATTTTGTCATATCGTCTCGCGAGGAGGGTCCCCTTTCAGCAAGGGGGGGAAGAGAAAGTTCAACTCTTGCTTGCTCAAGGTGAAACTGAAACCATTGGGTCAATGGATGTCAATGTCTACATAAAAGGAAGGAAAGTGCCAACCCATTTCCTGATCTTACACGGCCTGAGCCATGAAATTATTTTGGGCAGACCATTCATTAAAAGCGCTGACCTCTCTATTCACATTGCAAACAACAGTTGGTCATTCAATAAAGAAGGAATTGAGTACATTTTTGACAAACCATTCATAAAGAGAAATTGATCCTTTGGAAAAAAGTAAATTATTTCCTTTTCCAGCCAAGCAATTATCTCAAGACAGGAGAGAAGAAGTACACAGATTGTTTGAAGATTTCAATACACAGCATAATCGTAACACAGGTAGTGAGTCAGATCGGAACTCTAATTACGAAACGAGAAATTTTAGGCGTAGAAATAATTCTAGAAAGAATGTTACAGAAACTTTGTACGTATCTGAGCCAAAAAACTTGAAATCGTCAGGGATGTTATGGCCACGGAGTCCAAGGGTGGACCGGGTCCCAAAACTCCTCTATTAAAATGCAACACTTTTGGATTTCATTTTCTATTGTTGTTGGATTCCGGAGCTAGTTGTAACGTTGTATCTAAGTCTTTAGCTTCTTTATGGTTAGAAAATGGAGCAGTCATGCAGAAATGTTCATTACGTATAAATACGGCTAGCAGTGTTGCCATACCTGAAGGTGAAATTATCGCTGTTGTTAAATACATGGATTATTTTGTACGTCAGAAATTTGTTGTTGTGGATAAATTACAGCGAGATTTAATTGGAGGTCGATTTATTCCTGTACGAAAGTTTCACCCAAGTCTAAGAGTGAATCGCTAGTTCGTATTTGTGAAGGGGAACCCTATAAGCGGATTGTATCAGATAATCACCAAACCTTCAAATCTAGGCATCGGAAGGAAACACTGAAACTTTTGAAAGCTAAAGGGATCTATGTAACACGATACAGACCGAGTTCCAACAAGGCCGAGGCAAATTGTAAAAAAATTACACTGGCTGCTAGGTTATATTGTCAATCACACAGGGATTGGAAAAATCATATTTACAAGCTGGAGCAGGCCGTCAATAATACTGTCACATACCATTCTTATAAGCCTTCTACCCTGCATTTTGGACGGGAAATAAACGACCAGATTTCCATAGGTATTGGGGATGTCTTAAAGAATGAAGTTGCGAGCTCATATACTAAGTATGTTCAAAAATCTGCTGCTGAATTTGATTATGCATTAGAGATAGCGAAACAATGTATGACAAAGTATGGTTTCAATTATCAACAGCGTCACAATAAATCAAGAAGAGCTCACTCTTACCATATTGGAGACAGGGTCCTCATAAAAAAACGTTACCTTGTCTGATGCCTACAAAAACATTGTAAGCAGTCTTGCAAAAAGTGGGTAGGAATTTATGAAATCATAAACAAAGTTAATAAGGATGTTTTTGATGTGCAAACTCTTGATTCAAACAAGATAGTACGTATCCATGTCGACCAGCTTAAAAAGTACCATGAACGTCCACCTCTCGTAGACAAAGTTAAGCTGATTGACCCTCAACAAAGGAAAGGTAACGAAGCCCACATTCCAATTCCTAAGAGACATTACAATCTCAGGCATTATTCTGATGACAAAGGGCACAGGGAGTAGTAAGTCAATTAACTACTTTCTCTGCTCAAGCAAGTAAGAAGAAAGAAGAGATTGTCTACAGGTCTGGTCATCGTTCTCAAATTAACAGAAGAAGCCAGACTGACGATTGAAGAGCATAAAGTTTCTCTTTGTGTTATATGAACTTTCCGTAGAAAGACATGTTTTCTTTTTTTGAATGGAACACTAAAAGAAGCTTGAGTAATTGGAAAGGAATATTAGTGTCATAAAATTATGAAATTTTGTCTGATTTTTTGTGTGTGATCTAAGTGTTTTTTGTGAAATTTTGACTACAATATTGAACTCTCAGATTCAATTTCTCAAAATTTAAGTGAAAATTTTAAGGTTTATTGACTTTTAAGGACACTGATAAAGAAATCTTGAGCTGGAAAAAAAAGAGAAGAAAACCGTAGAAACTGAACTTAATGGGTGTTTTTTTCAGGGAGAAACCTTGTAGCATGATGAATTCGTACTGATAACAAACTTGTTTTTCCTGGACGGAAAGTAATATTATGAAATGATTCCTTCACAACTCGTAAATATTATTTCTTAATTATTTAATCACCTAAACATGAAAATATTTAATATGTATATCTTGTATATACCAAGAAATTTGGAAATTGTAGGTTAAGAAACAAAACCCCGGCCGGGTCTCTATTTATATGTAATTAAGTTTAGAGTCTGCATTAGTTGTAATTGTGAAATTGTATAATATCTCTTTTCTAACCTATGTATGTTTTCTGTATATTTTCACCTTTAATGAGCTGTACTGATAAGTACGGTGTACAATAATTACTACAATACTTTTATATTTTACATTATACTTTATTTAGAAAAAGAAGCTTCCAAGAGAAGAGAATCGTTGCTGCTATTTCTTGCTGGCAGATCCTCTCTTTTCCCCTCTGAGCTTTCTGACATAGCGGCAAACCCTTTGAAAACCTCTCCATTTTCTCCAGCAGGAGAAAGCGCGTCAGTTGCGTGGATTTCTTTGTGTAGGCTCAGAGGTGGGGGATTTTCGCGTTACATATATACGAGGTAATAGGCCAGTTGGTTAGGAGATGTGTGGGACCAGAGCTACGGTCTAGAACAGCGTGACCACTGCTAGTACTTTCGTACTAGATCTAGTACCTTTTAAAATATTTTAGTGTTCTAGTACGATCACCAACAATTCTAGTTCTTTTCTCATAAATACATTTGGGAGTGGAAAAGGAATCTCATGAAAATTTGGCAATGTAAGAAAATTTCATTGTTCCTGGTAACTTTTTTCTGCCTGGTGTTCATCTTGTATTGTATTTACAAGAGAGGAAGTGGGAGGCCCTACATAGGTGCCGTCCAGTCGCCTCCTCCAATCAGAAGTGGTTGTTTCACGCTTGACAATTCGTAGGGCTCGGAAAACTGGATGATACTGCTTCTTTATGAATCGCGGCAAATGCTTTTGGGGAAAGTGGTACAGGGGTAAAGAGGGAAGAAAATGAACCACTATTTACAATCTTGAAAGGCGAGATGTCGCCGGCAAAAGCAATACTAAGAAACGGCACGGCAGATACCATCTGTAGATGATCCATGGGCCGGGAAGAGAACGGAAAGTGCAGAAATATCTGAAAATAAGATGCCTTATTTGTTTCCTTTCCTCGCTGAATTTCTCTGTCATCAAATATGTGCCGCCAATTTTAAGGTCAGAAAAAATAAGTAGTCGTCTAAGGAGAAAGACTTGTTCGTGAAATTTGAATTCATGTCTTTTAATTTGTGAAATGATGCGATATTTGTAGATTACTGGTTATTATGCAATAGCTATTTCGAACAAAATTAATCAACACATTTTTCGTTTGTTCCAGATTCGCTTCACCCCCGTTCTCACACAGTGCAATAGTTTTGGAGAAAGAGGAAATTTATTTTCCTGACTTGAAAAAATTACCAGCAATCAGCAACTAAAATTTCGAACATTTTGTGATTTTTTAAGCATAATTTTCGAACAAAGTTTTATATTTCTGATAGCCTGAATATTTAGTTTAGCGTCCAGTTTCATCAGTTTCTTTCAGAGAAACCTCTTTGAAGAAATGATATTTTTAAATCTTCGGGGAAGGGGAAATCTCCGGGGGAGGGTAAGAGGATAGGTTCCGTATGCGCTTCTTGGTCTTTTAGAATTTTGCGGGGACGGGGTATTTTTCCTGACCCGGTAACTCCTACACTCTGGAAAAAAACCCGCTAAATTTGATTCAGAATAATTCAATATTTTATCAAAACGCCAGGATATTCCATTTTTAATCCTGAATAGAGGTGTGAATAGCAATGGCGAAACAGGCATTTACAAAGAAGCTCATCTGCGGGTCGTTGCACAAAGAGTTTAGAAATATGTGAATTAAATGCTTTGCTTTTGAATTTTATTTATGGCCTTTTTGCATCGAAGACTCAGGTCAGGATAGGCCAGGGGAACGGAAACGGGAAGCTTAAGTTGAAGGTACCATCCTGACATTTGCCTGCTGTGACAGAAAAATTCATGGATCGTCGGCCGCTGGGATTGAACCCACGACCTCCCGAAGCCTAAATCAACGCTCTACTACTGAGCCACGGCTGTTTGGTTTAAATGCTTTACATAGAATATTGTGTTGTATGGAGCGGAAACCTGGACTCCACGAAAGAGTGACGAAAGAAAATTTGAAGCCTTTGAAATGTGGGTTTGGAGAAGAATGGAAAAAATCAGCTGGATACATAAGGTGCGAATTGAAGTGCTGAAGAGAACAGACGATTAATATTGAGAAAATGAAGAAGATAAAAAGAAACTAGTACGAATATTGGCTGCGCAGAGATTTGTGCTGAAGGATGCAATTGAAGGTATGATTGAGAGAAAGTGTGTGCTAAGATAAAAGGGAAAGCGTAGGATCGGAATAAATGGAGAGTGTTTAGCTTACCTTGAAGGACCAGCCACTTTCGACTGAACACTAATTATGATAGGTCACGGTGGATCACTGGTAGAGCGTACAACTCTGGTTTGTGGTGTCTTCGGTTCGATCCCGGCTCATGTCATATGGACTTTGTAGTGGATAAACACCGTGTGCGTGGTTTTTTTCGGGATTCTCCCGTTTCCTACCATTTTCTTCATTCCGCAAATCACCTCATCATCCATTCGACCAATCAAAATTGCCTAAAGGCCTTAAACAAAATTAAGTGGCGTTTTGAACGGTTTATATCGAATTTTGACCGTAAAAATTTTTAAGTTGAGGGTTATCTCCATCGACCTCCATTAATACGATACTGGACTGACTGCAGCCATTGAAAATGTCATGAATATGTGAAGCTAGGGAGCGGAGAGAAAACTTAATCTCGTTTGTCCACTTCCAGTCTAAACCAATATGGACCAAATTTTCGATTCTAACTCAGTTTTTTACGCTTGATATCGCTGTGTGGCCCGTTTTTGTATTTATGTCTTAATTCTTGGAAAAAACGTAAATATTATTTGCAATATTTTCTATTGTATGCAGAGTGCGGTATACTATTACATGAATAACTAAGGAATTAAGACTTGAATCAAAAAACGGGCCACACAGCGATATCAAGCGTATAAAACTGAGTTAGAACTGAAAATTTGGTCCACATTGCATTAGACTGGAAGTGGACAAACGAATTTAAATATTTGCTCTAGCGTCTATCTTTCAACACTAAGTAGTTACTCCAGTATAGTTTACGTAGAGCTCGATGATTTGGGGGGGTAACTATCCACTCACAAGGGAGGGGGATCTGGCGGAATGGTTGTAATAATATTAATATCGTAAAATGTCATAAACTGTACCAGATAAAATTTTAGTACTTTTCCACCAGATCTAGTACCTTTTTCTGCACAAGTTGGTACAAAATATTTTTGCTGGGTGGTCACACTGGTCTAGAAGTCGATCAGTGACCTTCCAACTAGAAGCTTCTGCAATGAGGCTCTCTCCAGACAACTTTAAGAGAGAGAGAGAACTTTTCATCAGAAAGCAGATTGCGGAGAGGGTACTACTGAGATATATGCTATTTTTTGGATGGGGCTCGCAAATTCATTCTTCCCCGAAAAAGTAACTAACTTAATTTTTCATTTATTGATTTTCGGTAATTCAAGAACTCAATCTTCGGGGAAAAACACATCTGATACAACTCATACGTAAAGTTTGACTCGAAACTGGCTACAAGTAAATTCTGAAATCGTTTTAATTTTGTTTGGTCATGTGATAATCTTCTTGTTGGGAATTATGCGTAAGCGTCACGGGGAATCATCTATTTTGAAATTAATTCAGGGAAGGGACACTGCAAGGACCTTCTGTGTCCCCAAGGTGTTTTCTGGCTTAACTAAGCAAAAGGAGGATCGCTCCCTAGTCCTTTGATTGCAAGCAAGAAGCCTGCTCGGTCAATTGCTAAAGGGTTAGTTTTAGTAAATCTTTTCACTCCCCATTTTCCAGAGTACGTCAGAATGTTTTAATTAGCCATACTGATTTACGTCGTCGAAATATTTTTAACCTATGATACTGTTGCGTCTGTGGGAAATTCTATTTTGAAATTAATTCAGGGAAGGGTCACTGCAAGGATCTTCTGGGTCCCTAAGGTGTGTTTGGCTTAACTAAGCAAAAGCGGAGATCGCTCCTTAGTCCTTTGATAGCAAGCAAGAAGCCTGCTCGGTCAATTGCTAAAGGTTAATTTTTAGTAAATCTCACTCCCCACGACCTTTACAAAACTTACTGGAGAGGTATCTGTCATAAATTAGAGAAACAACTTTTTGAGTTATAATTGGAAAAGATAAACGTTCATTTTTCTCACTCTAAGATTTAAATTGATATCATGAATTCTCGACTAGTTTAGAATTGAGAAAGGAAAGATTTTTGATCCTGGATTTTATGTGGATCAGTCTGTACCTCTTTACTTTTGCGCGAGCTATCCGCAAATTGTTTGCTGTTAGCCTAGGCAAAGTTAAGAAGTACGTGTGTGTTTTTTTAATGTACCTAAAAGTAACTTCATTGGGATAGGTACTGAGACCTGCTCGGTCTTAGTTCATAGGATTACGAGGGTTTCTGACTCTCTTTTTATTTTCTCTCTTATTTGGCCTGCAACCTGCTCGGTTACAGGATAGACGACTGTGTAGGACTTTTCGTCCAAAAAAAGGAGGAAGTCGCGTTTTTTGAGTTATCTTATGGGGGGGATGTATCACAATTATGATAATAGACTTCCCCATTAGATCTGAGCTACTGCGATTTTTAAGATATCAGATACTCTAAACATTAAAGTAAAAGCCACGAAATAAATGATTAATTCTTTTTGGAAGAAAGAATTTAATTTCTAGCAATATACAAATACCTCGTATACCTACTAATATATTAAGATATTAAGGAGTAAGTTAGATATATTTTTAATAATGTTTAGAACTTCAGCTAAAACTGCATCTTATAAGAAGTCACAAATCTCTGACCACTTTTTATTTCACTCGAACTGCACGAAGTTTTCGTCTGGCCCGTTAGGTATTCTGGGTGTGTGTCGGCGCTGCCTATCTGCCGGGGGTGTTTTTGTTTATTACCAACAATTTGATTGACTGGCGTCTGAATTGATATGCTTGATTTCTAAGGAGATATTACGTCTGGAAGAAGATCTGTTTTATTCTGTCAGTTCAGTCTTTGTGTCAGTCCAAAGACTACATTGCCCCACTAAGAGTGCTTACCGAGGGATGTCACCCATAGTCAGTTAATTGGGTGTAGGCAGAGTCATGGAGGATATAAGTTTTGTTATATCATAGTTGAGAAGACCACTACACAACACGAGAATATGACGTGCTTCACGAGGGACTTTTCGCGCCCATTCTGCGATTTTTGGTGTTGTTTAATTTTTTTTTTAAAAAAAGATCAATTTTTTTAGATAATATTTCATGAGATTAGGATCTAACAGAGAGACTAACAGTATGTCTACCGTAATTGAACGAGATCTTATATGTCAGGCTTTAGGCTTTGACGGGGACTGTGAACTCTCCAGCAAGGCATTGCTAGAAAAAATCCAGCGTCTTCATGAAGCCGAAATTGCATCTCCTAGCTCTTCTCGCGAGAAAGAAAATGAGAATAATAGAAATTCGGATAGTTCAGAGAAACAAGATGATGCGACAGTTAAATTTTTGTCAGAGTTCAAAATTGAATTGCCTATCTTCCGTGGTAATCCTGAATCGGAAGATCCTTTTGAATTCTTGGAGTTACTCTCTCGTTTACGTACTGAGAAAAGGCTTACGAAAAGCAAGTTTTGGAGCATTTACTCGCAAAATGTCTCAAGGGTTCTGCTATGAACTGGTGGTTATTTAAGAGCCAGACAATTAATTCACTCGATTGGTTTCGTGATTGTTTTCTCAAGGAATTTTTCACTTTCTCTTATGAATCAGAACTAAGACAAATGCTCTACAATTGTTATCAAGACACAGCGGAATCCATGGCAGTTGCTGTACGTCGTGTTAGCCGAATATATGATAGATTACAAAGTAAGATTGACGAAAAGGAAAAGGTGAAATTTGTAATTCAGCGTGTAAATCCTGAGTACAGAACATTTCTTTTCGAAAAGAATTTTTCTTCTTTACGAGAATTAGAGGAAGAAGCATTGAAACTTCAAGACCACCCATTCGCTGTGTTGCAAGGGTCGAGTATAAAAGAACAGGCCAATAAACTTTTGCCCGCCTCTCTTGACTCCGTATTTTTCAAGAGGTCAAACGGCAATGAACCGCCTGCAGAGAAGCCATCCTCTAAACCTATTGTCTGTTTTCGTTGCAGTCTTCGAGGGCATTATAGTTCACAATGTAGAAGCAAGTTACGAGGAAATAGACTCCACGAGTCGTCTTGTATTATACAAAGAAAAAAAGAAGAAAGAGGAAGAGATCCCTGAGCCTTTAGTCTCGATAAAATTACATGCATTGAAAAGAGAAGGCTATATAGATTGTGGATCAACTAACAACATTTTGTCATATCGTCTCGCGAGGAGGGTCCCCTTTCAGCAAGGGGGGGAAGAGAAAGTTCAACTCTTGCTTGCTCAAGGTGAAACTGAAACCATTGGGTCAATGGATGTCAATGTCTACATAAAAGGAAGGAAAGTGCCAACCCATTTCCTGATCTTACACGGCCTGAGCCATGAAATTATTTTGGGCAGACCATTCATTAAAAGCGCTGACCTCTCTATTC
>JAGDQP010057136.1:0-12802 GCA_022664845.1 Lepisma saccharinum | reverse complement strand
TATTGGTTTATACTAAATAGATAATTTATCCGCCTCATCAATAAATTGAAATGTACAGGAATAGTCATACTACGTCTACGAAATGTCAGTATCAGGCTGCTGCCTCAAATCCGAAGTGGTGATTCGGGGAAAAGTGATATATTATGTGCCGAAATAAGCATACTATTAAAAATGATGAACCAATAATTACATGAAGTCCATAAAAACCTGTTGCTATAAAAAAGGTAGACCCATAGGTGGCGTCTGAAATTGTGAATGGTGCTTCGTAATATTCAAAGCCTTGAAGGGCTGTGAAGTATAGGCCTAGAATTACTGTTAAAATTAAGGCTTGGGTAGTCTGTGTGTGTTTTGCTTCTATTAGGCTGTGGTGAGCTCAGGTTACTGTTACTCCTGAGGCTAGTAAAATGGCAGTATTGAGGAGGGGAATCTGTATTGGGTTGAATGGTTGAATTCCTGCTGGAGGTCAAATTACTCCAATTTCTACTGTAGGGGACAGTCTTCTGTGGAAGAAGGCTCAAAAGAAAGAAATAAAGAAAAATACTTCTGATACAATGAATAGAATTATTCCTCATCGAAGGCCGGTAGTGACTTGAATTGTATGGAGTCCTTGAAATGTTCCCTCTCGGGAAATGTCTCGTCATCATTGAATTATTGTTAATCTGATGATTAACAGTCCTATAAAGAATAGATCTGGATTAAATTGATGAAATCATTTAGTTAGTCCTGTGGTGGTAATTAGGGCGCCTAGGGCCCCTGTTAGAGGTCAGGGGCTTTGATCTACCAAATGATATGGGTGATTTTGTGGTGCTGACATATGTTACTTCGCTTGAATATAGGGTTGTTAGTACTGCAAATACGTAGGATTGAATGATTGCTACTGCGGATTCTAATGTTAATAGTAAGATTTGTCTAATTATTATTAGTGAGAGTAAGGATATGGTGAGGGAGGGTCCTGTTCTCGCTAGGAGGGTTAATAAGAGGTGGCCGGCCACTATGTTTGATATTAGTCGAACTGCTAGGGTTCCGGGACGAATGATGTTTCTGGTGATTTCAATGCATACTATGAACGGCATTAGAGGGCCGGGGGTTCCGGCGGGAAGGAGATGGGCAAATATGTGTTGGGTGTTGTTGATTCAACCATATAATATGAAGGTTAATCAAAGGGGTAGAGCAAGACTTAGTGTAAATGCTAGGTGGCTAGATCTTGTGAAAATGTAGGGAAATAGTCCTATAAAATTATTGAATATAATAAATGTAAAGATGGTAATAAAAAGGAATGTTGTTCCGTTGTGTGGGTTGTTAGGGCCTAGGATTGTTTTGAATTCTTTATGAAGAGTAATTACTAATTTGTTTCATATAATTGTTGTCCGGGTTGGAAGGAATCATAGTGATGTGGGGATAATTAATAGGCCTAGTAAGGTGCTAATTCAGTTGATTGATAAGGACAATACAGTTGAGGTTGGATCAAATACCGAGAATAGATTAGTTATCATTTTCAGTTTAGAGGCATTTTGGTAATAGTTGTTCGTTCTGTGCTTAATTGATTAGGGCGAATGTTAAAGTACATGATTGAGGCGAAAATTAGATAAATAGCTGAGAAGAAAATAAATAATAGTAGTCATTTTAAAGGGGATATTTGTGGTATTAAAAAGTATTAAGACTTAATAATTTGGCTATGACATGGCCATGTTATGATAATTTAACTAACTTTTTCATTAGAAGTAATTGTTATTTTACTATAATTTGGTTTAAGAGACCATCGCTTACTTTCAGCCATCTAATGAGGCTTCTTGGGCTATGTTTAATATTCAATTAATGAATTGTTGATGCGGGCAGGTTTCTATAACAATCGGTATGAAGCTGTGATTTGCCCCACAAATTTCTGAGCACTGTCCGAAGAATAGGCCGATTCGTTTTGCGTTTATTCTGACTTGGTTAAGTCGTCCTGGGGTAGCATCTGCTTTTAGTCCTATGGCTGGCATGGCCCATGAATGGAGTACATCCGCGGCAGTAATTAAAACTCGGATATCTGTGTTGATTGGTAAAATTACTCGGTTATCTACATCTAATAGGCGAAAATTGTTTTTTTATTTCATTAATTGGGATTATGTATGCATCGAATTCTGTGGGGGCAAAATCTGAATATTCGTAACTTCAATATCATTGATGGCCAATTACTTTTAGGGTTACTGAGGGTTGATTGATTTCATCAATTAGGTAGAGAAGATGTAATGACGGTAATGCGATGAAGACTAATATAATTGCTGGTAAAATTGTTCAAATAGTTTTTAAGGTTTGTCCTTCTAAAAGGTATCGATTAATAAATTTGTTGAATATAATAGAGATTAGTAAATATCCTACAAGGACTGTAATTATTATAATAATAAGTATTGTGTGATCGTGAAAGAAAGTTATTTGTTGTATGATTGGTGATCTGGCATCTTGTAGGTTTATTTGGTTTCATGTGGCCATTTCTAAGGAAGGGTTATGGTTCTTATTTCCGGGGCTTAGGTCCGGTGCACTTATCTGCCACCTTAGAACATTAAGTAGTTAAAATCGGGATTTCTGTGTAACTGTGCTCAGCTGGGGGCAAATTTTGGTATCATTCTAAGGAAGTGGGCTGTTGATCGGGGTAGAGAATGGTGCGGGAACTGGCTAAGGCTTCCCATACGATAAACACTAATATTAGAACGACAATTAATGATAGTAGGGACCCTACACTTGATACCATATTTCATGTTATATATGCGTCGGGGTAGTCAGAATATCGTCGTGGTATTCCTCTTAGGCCCAAAAGATGTTGTGGGAAGAAGGTGATATTCACGCCTAGGAATATTGTAATAAATTGGATCTTTAATCAGTTGGGGTTAAGGGATGTTCCGCTAAAAAGTGGGAATCAGTGAATAATTCCTGCTATGATAGGGTAATATAGGGTAATAGGAGACCGCAGTGATCTAGTTGTCACATATGTTAGGTCGTGCGACAGAGCTAGAGTTCCGCGTTCCAGTCCCACCTGGGAATCAACTTTGTGAAATTAAAAGGCACGAGACAAAGCGTGGATGAGATAGGGTTCTTGACCCATAAATACAACATACGATATTTTTAGAAAACATGACAAAGGAATGCCACAGACTTAATAATTATGAAAGAAAAATAAAAAAAAATTGAGACACGTTCGAAATCATTTGATCATAAAGCGCAAAATATTCCAAACACATTTACGTCTGATCGTCCTTATGTATTTGTATGGTTAGATTACCGAATCTGAAAATGTTGAAATCTGCGTATTCTTTATGAAAAATATCACGAGAACGGTGAAGTTTCGTTGTGTTTAAAGCCGAACATTCAAATATTGAATTTCGGAGCAAGAAATTTGAAGGAACATTCATGTAATTACAAAATAACAGCGTCTGAATAATGTTAATTTTGTTAAAGAATTTGCCATGTGTGGTTGCATAAAATCGGAAATATAAGGTTTTTAATTGCATACCACCGTTGCCACCAAAACAGAATGCAATTCAGAACAGCGTTACCAATATTCTACACCCCGCATCGTTTTTGGAAGCATTTACAATATCGAACTTGTATGTGTCGTGCAAAACGAGGAAGACACATGTAACATGTCTAAGTGACTCAAAGAAATCTGTTATAATTGTTCTTCTAAACTCTATATTAATAAGTTTGGATTATAATTTTAAAGTGCACAATTCTCAGAATATTGGTTTAAACAGGGAACTTTCGTTTGAATAACTCTATATGTGCTGTGAATGTCTGTGTGTTTCAGTGATGATTGTATACATATACAATGCCAGATGAAGGCTATAGGCCTAGTGTTTTCAATTTGAATTTGCATTTTATTGATGGGCTAGAAGCATATGAAGATCAGACCGGAACAGTCGAGGGGAAAGGATGAAGAACGTGTCATCTAGGGACTAAGCAGAATGTACCATCCCATCATTTACCTAATGTGACTGAAGTAAAACCATGGGCAACGCCATTCAAAATGTTTGGTCGCTGGGCTTGAACCCAGGACCTCCAAAATACTATGCCAATGCT
Organism: Lepisma saccharinum; assembly: GCA_022664845.1. NCBI lineage: Eukaryota > Metazoa > Arthropoda > Insecta > Zygentoma > Lepismatidae > Lepisma > Lepisma saccharinum. The sequence continues at coordinate 8,746 of JAGDQP010057136.1, read as the reverse complement.
GTACCACTGAGGAACGACTGCGCGGTTAGGTTTTTGATAAAATAATCCCATAATATATTTATCACCTAACGCCAAATGAAGTAAACTGAAGTTCAATATTATATGAACTATCCACAATTACGGAAAGAATAACAGACCATTTACTATCGATTCTTACACAATATGGAAGCAAAATCTTATTCATTTGTATTTAAATGATTAGGTCACCTAAGGAAATGGTTGATAATAATTATAGCAAATTGGCATTTCTTGGAAGAGTAATTTATGTTTTATGATTGTTTCATTATTTTTTCCCTGTGTATGTTTTAACAATAGTGAAATTATCATAAAACGAAAATTACTCGTGCAAGAATGCATATTTGCTATAATTATCATCAAGTATTTCCTTAGGTGACTTCCTCTTTTAACTGCAAATGTATAAGATGTTGCTTCCATTTTATGTAAGAATCAATAGTTAATGGTCTGCTATTCTCTCTGTAGTTGTGCATATTTGATATAATAAAGAACATTCAGTTTACTTCATTTTATTTTATCAAAAACCCTAACAGCGCAGTCGTTCCTCAGCGGTATAGCATTGGTTTACCTTTCGGGAGGTCCACACATTCTGACTGGTGTTGCCCATCATTTTACTTAAGTCACATTAGGCAAATGACGGAATGGTACATTCTGCCTAGTTCCTAGATGACACCTTCGTCATCCTTTCCGTTCGCCTGTTCCGGCCTGATCTTCATATGTTTGAAGGTCATCAATAACATGCAAATTCAAATTGTAAATACTAGACCTATAACCTTCATCTGACGTAAATATATGTGCATACAATCATGACTAAACACATACACATTCACAGCCCATACAGGGTTATTCAAGCGAAAGTTCCCTTTTTAAACCAATATTCTGAGAATTGTGAACTTTAAAATTCTAATGCAAACATACTAACATAGGGTTTAGAGGAACAATTGATACAGTTTGTTTTGAGATACTTAGATTTGTTATATGTGTTTTCCTCGGTTTGCACGACATATACAAGTTTGATATTGTAAATTTTGTATGTAGAAAATTGGTAACGCTGTTCCGTATTGAATTCTTAGTTGGTGGGAAAGCTGGTACGGGGAAATCATCATCAACTTAGTCCTACAAGAAGTAATATAGGGCGTGAGATCGGGAGAGTTTGGTGACCAAGGCATCAGAACTTTATTCCTAGTTACCACATGTCAAATTCATCTGCGTGGAAAACGGTCATTTGTGAGTTATGATGCAAGAAAATTTCGTAACCTAACTTTAAAATGCACACAAAATGAACGCTTCTAAACTATCTATTTTCTAAAAGACGTAGAATTGAAAGAACGGGAACCAGGGAAACAACGTTCAATAGGACGCTGGAGAACTATTCGTACGTCAATAACACCAATGACGCGTACAACATTTTACGCAATCAAAGAAATTAGTGTAGATGCTTACTGAGCGGAGTAATATAAAGAAGGTCCATATTCAAAATGAACTGCATATTTACCTCGACTTTTCAAAAATTAACAGATTTGAATACAGCCACATAGTCGAATCATTGTCATGGACGGAAATGTCGATGTAGAACGAGGATTTAATTACATATTTTCCAACTGTGCTCTGAACGAAAGAGGTGCAGTGAAAACCCAACTATAAGTTTGACACCCACATTAGTGAAAGCAACAACAAATCTATGCGTCAAGCTATATAAAATTGACACAATAATGGAAGTCAAGAAGGCTGTGGTGAACATACGGAACAGTGACAACTACTGCTTCTTTGAAGCATTTTTGCATCATCTTGAAACTGATCACCTATATCGGTTCTCCCACCACCACCAATATCTGCTTTTAGCGCTATGAGAAGCGAACAACATTCATTTGCCAGTGATGGCGAGGGATGCCTCACATTATTAGAGACAGTAGAGCGAACATTTCCAAATTCGAATCAAATAATTAATGAATATGGCTTTAATAACGAGATCAGATTTTTTTCATTACATTGCACCACGTGGCAAGCTGCTGGTAAGAACACTTATAGGAAACATTTCCCGACTATTTAGCGGTGGCATATCAAGTCATAATAGCAGAATTCATTTCTGTTGCAGATACATGGCGCATCTTAACACCGAGTTGGAACTGAACATACATGAAGTGGTGCGTAGTGAACAAACATCGGTGAAAAAACATTAAGCCACAACCCGGGGAGTGTTAAATTTTAAACATTGCAAGCAGCTGCTCAAATCGGATATTTTAATTATGGCAGATTTTGAAAGTATTTTTCAGTCTGTAACTACATGCTTAGAAAGCCCAGCAACTTTCTATTCCACACCTATTCAAAACCACATCCTCTACGCTTATGGCCATATGCGTTGTTGGGCGAAGGTGGCGATAAAGAGTTGAATATGTGTAGCACGTATGGAGGAAGAAATAGAAACAATTGTAAATCCATTAGACAGCCATTGACCGATTCGACCTATATTTCTTCATCCAATACAAACACACCGACATTTGTCAGATTACTCCGTGTTTTGGTCTAAATATTCAGATGAAGACTATACAATGAGCCATCATAATCTCCTGGCAGGTGAGTACATCTGTCCACTAAGCAACAACTGCAACTTACTGATTCGGCGCCAGAACAACTTTGTGGGCGTCTTCTTCCACAACATAAGTTGCGACGCACATTTGTTCTTCAGAGTTGGGGTTGAGTTGGAGTATACGAGGCAAAATAAGAATACCACTACAGACGGAGCAGAAGCACATTTCATTCTCCTAGAAATTGAGCTCCAATGAGTGTAAATTTGAGCTGAGGTTTGTGGTTTTTCAGAGAATCCTCCCATGTAAGCTGGGGACGGCAGCCCTAAGGTTAGAGCGTGACATGCTGTGACAATTTCAGGAATGAGAGTTAGAAATTATCGCTGGTCACGCGGAAAGATGTTCACTACTACCTTTACAATATATCAGCGTCTTTGAAAAATTCTAGCAATTTCAGCTATCTCCCAAAGTGCTTTAAATAATATATTGAAGGTACGTTCCTGTAGCAATGAATCATATCGCTATGCAGAGACGATTTGGGCATAGTTCAACGCTCGTAACTCGGATGAGTTTCACGACCACTAACCCAGTTCTATGTGCTAGTATCAGTACATATACTGCATAATTTAAATAGTACATGGGCATGTGGTATCACCCCTTTATACTCGTAGACTGCACTGGGTTTGTCAAATGAAGTATGCTACTGAATACGCAAATTAACCTTGAGCTCTTTTCATATTGACACCTGTATCTCTTCATAAAGAGGTGTATTCGCGAAAGGTGTATTCGTGATGTGACTTTACGGCACACAAAATCGTATAATCAATTCGGTGTTGACCCTGAACAGGATTTGTCACATCGTATGTTCTTCGAGATGAACAATTTATACGTGTGGACTATGAGTTAATTTCTCTCACATGATGAGTTTCAGTAGAAGCCATAACCCACATGATGGAAAGATCCAGTGTAACTTGCAAGCTGGCCTGCTAATCATGAGCGCATGTACTTCATTGAAGTGTATACTGATTATCTGGAAACGCAGCATGATCCGCACAAGGACTTGCCAATGAAATTGCTCCATGTGGCAAGCACAAAAAACTGTTGTCAACTATATTACGTTGTGAACTATGGAATGCACCAATTTTACTTCGAACAAGGGATTTAATTTCTTCAAGTCCGTCATATGGTCTGGTTCTAGCCTGTTGAAATTTTCTAGGTTTCAATACAGCACAGTGGCAGCAAGCGGAGACTCAATTTGATAAAGTCTTCTTCCAACTGATGAACAACGCTCTGTACGGCAAGACGATTTAAAACGTGCGTAGACGCATGGAGGTGCAACTAACCTCCGATGAGAGAAAATGAAAAGAACTAGTGTCAAAACAATGTTCAAAATCTGAGTGATATTTGTTTACAATTTTGCACTGATTTACATATTTCGCAAGTCTATTAAGTTTGAAAAAGCATTGATGTTAGGGCTGCAGTGTTGAAATTATCCGATGCTGGCCGTGTACAATTTCCACTACAACGTAACCAAACCACACTATGGTAGAGGATCACTATAGCCTACAAGGACATTGAATAATTCATCCACATCAAGAATGACAATGTCTATGAGGATGTGGAGAAACTGCTGGAACATTCCGACATACAGGCTTATGCTCGGCTGAAGTCTTATATAATACTCTCCAGGAAGAGGTGTGTAACAGATTTTTCAAGGAGGTAATACTAAAGAGCAAAGTCAATCTTCTAATATTTCATGCTTATGATTCAATAATATTGTTAAGGCAGATCCTAATGAGTCATGGCAGATGTATCATCAACCACCTGCAGAATTGTCAATAGTTTAAAGATCCAGCTTAGTAGCATATTCAGGAATACATTTCCATAGCGAAGGAATAGTTCAGTTTCTGCTTAATCGTTCTAATCTGGGGAAGAAGATATCAAATATATCTAGTTTCTAATATTACGAACTACGTCATCTTTCGGAGAAACATGAGTTGAATCTAGTAATACTACCAAGGTCATTAACGAAGGGAGCTTACCGGGCCGACTGGTGCTTTTTTCCAAATTACAGGACAATTTAACAAAATTTTCAAAATCATCATTCTACCAAAATATATATTCAAAACGAATAGCTTCCAGCATTTAGAAGCTATTCCCTAGCTATATCAGTTTGTACTAAATGCAATTGATTGTACTTGGTTCCTCCTTAATCCCCCAAAACACTGATTTGACAAAGAAGTAGATATCGCTCTTGTGAAGGGGTGTTTCCAAGAAGATTATTTTTTAACGTTCCCACTACAAAGAGGTGCGAGTCTGTTCCAGAAACCTTCTGCTGGAACGTTCCATTTATTATATTCCTTGCACGTTGCGTTTTGATAGCACGAGTGATGTCATTTAACCTTTCTTGCTTCTAAGTCATCTGCTAATAAATCTAGCAACTGTTGTTTCACTTAACAAATTCTAAGTCGCTCCATGTTGCCATATCTGCAATGCATTTGAGTAACTACATAACGTTCCTTAGTTTTGGCTGCAATACACTTTATCTTGTCGCCTGTTGCCACAAGAAACACAGTGTTTTTTTATAGCCTACTGCTTCTATTTACCATTCCGTTACCTGCTGCAGAAGAAACTCAATTTAGAGCACACCACTGTAAAATACATCAAGTCAAGAACTTGAAATTATCGCATTACAAAATTATTGAAAATGAATATTTTTACAGACTTATTAAGCATTAAATAAGATGATCAAAATTAGAACAGAGAGATCCGTAACATCGCTCATTTTATGAACCCTTAAGTTGCCTTTTCTATTGCCCCCATTGTGAATGTGACACTAAAGTATTCTGGTATCCTGACACGAATAGAAACATTTAAAAAGTAGCCTTTTATTTTCTTCAGGAAATATAATACGGGACTAAACTCTTACCTTATGCAAAGAAGATGAGGAAAATCATTTTTCATATTTTACTTAAAAATTATTAAAATACCGGAAAATTGGTGACAATCAAAATTAGGGAGTATTAAATTAACTATCATTAAAACAACGATGATCAAAATTAGAGCAGGGAGTCCCAAGATATCGCACATTTTATCGAAGCTAAAGCCGCCATTTCTAATGGCCACCATTTTGAAACGGCGCCATTGTCAAAGTGCCACAAAAACATTTTGATATCCCGACACATCTAGAAACACATTAACCACGAAGGAGCATACACAATACCCTATGGTCCCTGGCTAGTTGCTGAAGGTCGCAGATATGAATAGGGAAGGTTCGTAGTGGATGCTCATTGTATAGGCTCTGTATAACCTTTGGACGGTATTATACCTCAATGGCTTAAAATTACTTTTGCTCCTAGGTGAAGTGTAAAATTTACACTTTGGTTGCATGAATTTAAACAGTGAGACCGAATTTTCACAGCTGCGGAAAAAAATAAGTTGGGCCTGAAACCTTACCATTATCAACTATTACATAGATATGGTGATTGATGTTTACTTTCCTTTTGGATGTAGAGTGGTGTTGCCTGTATTTATATAGATAGTTGGAGACGGAAATAGTATCGAGATGTTTTTACATCTAGCACTGTTACATTTTAGGGCAAAATGGGCGAAAGGTTATTTTAGGATAAAGCTGTTTATAAGATTGGAAGTATACGGAAAACAAATCTCGGGTTGATGGGAAAGACATCTGGTATGGAGGTCAGATTTGAGCTAACGGAAATGGAAATGCAGATTTTTTTGCTGTTGATTAGTTTAGGAGGAAACTGAGTTATTGAGGCCTGTAGATTCTCTTGTGCTGGGAGTAAAGTAGGTTGTGCTTGTTCACGTCAAATTTGTTGGTTATGAGGTTAATTGAGTTCCTTGGTTCTCTAGAGCCTCGTGGAGGCAGTGATTTAAGCTTTCACTTGTGAAGCTTTTGAAATTGAGGTGTGTTGTGAAGCAAAGGAAAAAAGTCATTCTGGAAGTCACTCTGTTTCCTGAAATTCCGTGAAAGAATATGTTACGCCTTACAACGACAGCACAAAGAGAAACGCTCAGAGAAGACTATTTGTAAAGTTGTAAACACAATTCGTTTCTACTGGTATGTGTGCAAAGGGAAATTCTGTGGTCTACCATAAATGCCAGACGGAATTGGATCATATCCATGAAACTTTCCGAAGAAACACACAAATCAACAAATCTGGGGAGTCGAGAACTTCAAGTACCACAAATGTCTAAAGAATTACCAAAATGATTCTACGAATGCAGAAATGACGCTGGAATTGATGCATGCACTATTTACTGAATATCACATCCTGGGAACACAATTTTCCCACCGACGTTTAAAAAAGAATGGAAAATATATTCCTACCAGAAGCTTGTGTTCAGTGACAACTGAAGTTTGCACTTGAGTGATAAACAGACAAAACCTTCAGAATTGGTGTATTCTCAACAGCATCATATATGTTTACTGTTATCTGAAGGTCAGTTAAAAAGGCAAAATGATACAATAGAAGAATTTAAATTTTGGAGGGTTACTTTGCGGGTTTTCTTTTTTAATTATATTTTCCTCTGCATGTTTGCACTATACCGTGAACACATATATATTTCAACGCAAAACAAAAAGTCATACATTAAAGTGTTAAGATTAACTGTATCGCCCTCCTTAAAGAGTTAACGCCTGTGCTTTACCAGTAGGGTATTTAGTTATAGCGTGTATACGTTCGGACCTACAGAGCCAAAGGTTGAGGGCCTGCAGAAATTTCATTCTTCCATTATTGTCGTATCTACTTATAAGTGGAGTTCTACAAATTGAGATGAATATTTCAAGCGTAACAGGTTATGATGACGTGTTAAATACATTCGTTCAGCGGGCGTAAAGTCACAGTGGGTCTTTCAGTTTTTCAAAAGACGTACGTTTTTCCCGAACCTCCACAATTTGATAAGATGTTATCAGTAAAATTTGAATGCCATAAGAACGCAGATCCCTACCTGATTTATAAAATCGTATAGCAGTGTTATGGGAACCACACTTATGTACATGGTTACTTTTTATTCATTATGAATAGTATGTTAAATTACATGGAGTAACAAATCCATCCTAACCGTACGGTCTTACTGTTTTACTCAACTTAATATGTGGAGAGCAAAGTACATTTATATTTCATTATTACCATCAATCAAGAACCCAGCAAGAAATAATTGAAGAACCATGTTCTAGGACGTATAAGCGAGTCTTATATAATCCAAGATGGGTGGCACTTTCTGCGGGCATAGGAGAGGGAAAATGAATATATACATATAGATTACGAAAGGTGGACAAGAATGTTCAACTATATCCGTCACGAAAATCTCCTTGAAAGTGTTATTTCAAACTTTTACAACTTTCTCTTAAATTTATAGGTGCATAAAATTGTAACAGATGCATTAAAGTTACCATTGGTACTGTCTCATAAATGTCCAGGACTAACTTATTAGGAATTGTCACGGGCATGAATTACCATAATCAGTGACTTAGATATTTCTTCAGATTAATCAAAATGGATCTGTCTGTCATATTTAATTAGGTATCGTTAACTTGTTACGTATAGACAGCATGCCGTTTGTTGAAAAATATTTGCAAGAAAAGTCTAACAAAACTGCTGTTAGTTGGGTGCTAACAAAATGTGTGTCATGTAGAAATGTAAAATATAGTATATATATAATTATCGATTAGAGGTAAATTAGACTAAATTTGTACCCTGCTGGTTTAAATTAATTTAATTAACGTTCTCTTCAACAAGCACTTCTATCATTCTGTTATAGTAAATGGTGAGAAAAGATCTTACTTGGCTATAGCAGGCATCGCAGAGTAGTAAGACATACAAGTTCCGTACGGATTACTTAGAAATTCGCCATCAATTCTTGTGCTGGTTTGCATGTCAAGCATAGTCCATTTAGGAGGAGATATGACCTAGAAGTACAAATACAAATACAATTTGAACCAAAACCCTAAGTTCCGAATAAATCCTTTCGTTCACGTAAATTCAAAAGAGTAGAAAGATGTAGAGGAAATATATTCATCTTCACACCCATATTCATGTATTTGCATACACATACTTATTGGGTTTCACCTATAGATTACGACTAGTAACACATAATTTAATTTAAGATGTAGAAAAAACATATTTTATTTTATGATTGTAATTATATTCATAATATTATTTATGTTCGTAATCAATTCTTAT